>OW388294.1:52709510-52859385 GCA_936450465.1 Gibbula magus | reverse complement strand
CATAATATTTTTTTTGCTTTTTAATCTTTTCCGCTAAAAAAAAAATCACGATTGTCATATATTTTTTTTGCTTTTTAATCTTTTTCGCTAAAAAAAAAATCCCGATTTTCATATATTTTTTTGCTTTTTAATCTTTTTCCGCTAAAAAAAAAATCCCGATTTTCATATATTTTTTTTGCTTTTTAATCTTTTTCCGGTAAAAAAAATTTCCCGATTTTCATATATTTTTTTTGCTTTTTAATCTTTTTCCGCTAAAAAAAAAAATCCCGATTTTCATATATTTTTTTTTGCTTTTTAATCTTTTTCCGCTAAAAAAAAAATCCCGATTTTCATATATTTTTTTTGCTTTTTAATCTTTTTCCGCTAAAAAAAAATTCCCGATTTTCATATATTTTTTTTGCTTTTAATCTTTTTCCGCTAAAAAAAAATCCCGATTTTCATATATTTTTTTTGCTTTTTAATCTTTTTCCGCTAAAAAAAAATTCCCGATTTTCATATATTTTTTTTGCTTTTTAATCTTTTTCCGCTAAAAAAAAATCTCGATTTTCATATATTTTTTTTGCTTTTTAATCTTTTTCCGCTAAAAAAAAAATCCCGATTTTCATATATTTTTTTTGCTTTTTAATCTTTTTCCGCTAAAAAAAATTCCCGATTTTCATATATTTTTTTTGCTTTTTAATCTTTTTCCGCTAAAAAAAAAATCCCGATTTTCATATATTTTTTTTGCTTTTTAATCTTTTTCCGCTAAAAAAAAAATCCCGATTTTCATATATTTTTTTGCTTTTTAATCTTTTTCCGCTAAAAAAAAATCCCGATTTTCATATATTTTTTTTGCTTTTTAATCTTTTTCCGCTAAAAAAAAAATCCCGATTTTCATATATTTTTTTGCTTTTTAATCTTTTTCCGCTAAAAAAAAATTCCCGATTTTCATATATTTTTTTGCTTTTTAATCTTTTTCCGCTAAAAAAAAATCCCGATTTTCATATATTTTTTTTGCTTTTTAATCTTTTTCCGCTAAAAAAAAAATCCCGATTTTCATATATTTTTTTTGCTTTTTAATCTTTTTCCGCTAAAAAAAAAATCCCGATTTTCATATATTTTTTTTGCTTTTTAATCTTTTTCCGCTAAAAAAAAATCCCGATTTTCATATATTTTTTTGCTTTTTAATCTTTTTCCGCTAAAAAAAAAATCCCGATTTTCATATATTTTTTTTGCTTTTTAATCTTTTTCCGCTAAAAAAAAAATCCCGATTTTCATATATTTTTTTGCTTTTTAATCTTTTTCCGCTAAAAAAAAATCCCGATTTTCATATATTTTTTTTGCTTTTTAATCTTTTTCCGCTAAAAAAAAAATCCCGATTTTCATATATTTTTTTTGCTTTTTAATCTTTTTCCGCTAAAAAAAAAATCCCGATTTTCATATATTTTTTTTGCTTTTTAATCTTTTCCGCTAAAAAAAAATCCCGATTTTCATATATTTTTTTTGCTTTTTAATCTTTTTCCGCTAAAAAAAAAATCCCGATTTTCATATATTTTTTTTGCTTTTTAATCTTTTTCCGCTAAAAAAAAAATCCCGATTTTCATATATTTTTTTTGCTTTTTAATCTTTTTCCGCTAAAAAAAAATCCCGATTTTCATATATTTTTTTGCTTTTAATCTTTTTCCGCTAAAAAAAAAATCCCGATTTTCATATATTTTTTTTGCTTTTTAATCTTTTTCCGCTAAAAAAAAAATCCCGATTTTCATATATTTTTTTTGCTTTTTAATCTTTTTCCGCTAAAAAAAAAATCCCGATTTTCATATATTTTTTTGCTTTTTAATCTTTTTCCGCTAAAAAAAAAATCCCGATTTTCATATATTTTTTTGCTTTTTAATCTTTTCCGCTAAAAAAAAAATCCCGATTTTCATATATTTTTTTTGCTTTTTAATCTTTTTCCGCTAAAAAAAAAATCCCGATTTTCATATATTTTTTTTGCTTTTTAATCTTTTTCCGCTAAAAAAAAAATCCCGATTTTCATATATTTTTTTTGCTTTTTAATCTTTTTCCGCTAAAAAAAAAATCCCGATTTTCATATATTTTTTTTGCTTTTTAATCTTTTTCCGCTAAAAAAAAAATCCCGATTTTCATATATTTTTTTTGCTTTTTAATCTTTTTCCGCTAAAAAAAAATTCCCGATTTTCATATATTTTTTTTGCTTTTTAATCTTTTTCCGCTAAAAAAAAATCCCGATTTTCATATATTTTTTTTGCTTTTTAATCTTTTTCCGCTAAAAAAAAAATCCCGATTTTCATATATTTTTTTTGCTTTTTAATCTTTTCCGCTAAAAAAAAATCCCGATTTTCATATATTTTTTTTGCTTTTTAATCTTTTTCCGCTAAAAAAAAATCCCGATTTTCATATATTTTTTTTGCTTTTTAATCTTTTTCCGCTAAAAAAAAATTCCCGATTTTCATATATTTTTTTTGCTTTTTAATCTTTTTCCGCTAAAAAAAAAATCCCGATTTTCATATATTTTTTTTGCTTTTTTTTTCTTTTTCCGCTAAAAAAAAATCCCGATTTTCATATATTTTTTTTGCTTTTTAATCTTTTTCCGCTAAAAAAAAATTCCCGATTTTCATATATTTTTTTTGCTTTTTAATCTTTTTCCGCTAAAAAAAAATCCGATTTTCATATGATTTTTTTTGCTTTTTAATCTTTTTCCGCTAAAAAAAAAATCCCGATTTTCATATATTTTTTTTGCTTTTTAATCTTTTTCCGCTAAAAAAAAATCCCGATTTTCATATATTTTTTTTGCTTTTTAATCTTTTTCCGCTAAAAAAAAATCCCGATTTTCATATATTTTTTTTGCTTTTTTCTTTTCCGCTAAAAAAAATTCCCGATTTTCATATATTTTTTTTGCTTTTTAATCTTTTTCCGCTAAAAAAAAATTCCCGATTTTCATATATTTTTTTTGCTTTTGAATCTTTTTCCGCTAAAAAAAAATTCCCGATTTTCATATATTTTTTTTGCTTTTTAATCTTTTTCCGCTAAAAAAAAAATCCCGATTTTCATATATTTTTTTTGCTTTTTAATCTTTTTCCGCTAAAAAAAAATTCCCGATTTTCATATATTTTTTTTGCTTTTTAATCTTTTTCCGCTAAAAAAAAATTCCCGATTTTCATATATTTTTTTTGCTTTTTAATCTTTTTCCGTTAAAAAAAAATCCCGATTTTCATATATTTTTTTTTGTTTTTAATCTTTTTCCGCTAAAAAAAAATTCCCGATTTTCATATATTTTTTTTGCTTTTTAATCTTTTTCCGCTAAAAAAAAATTCCCGATTTTCATATATTTTTTTTGCTTTTTTATCTTTTTCCGCTAAAAAAAATTCCCGATTTTCATATATTTTTTTTGCTTTTTAATCTTTTTCCGCTAAAAAAAAATCCCGATTTTCATATATTTTTTTTGCTTTTTAATCTTTTTCCGCTAAAAAAAAAATTCCCGATTTTCATATATTTTTTTTGCTTTTTAATCTTTTTCCGCTAAAAAAAAATCCCGATTTTCATATATTTTTTTTGCTTTTTAATCTTTTTCCGCTAAAAAAAAATTCCCGATTTTCATATATTTTTTTTGCTTTTTAATCTTTTTCCGCTAAAAAAAAATTCCCGATTTTCATATATTTTTTTTGCTTTTTAATCTTTTTCCGCTAAAAAAAAAATCCCGATTTTCATATATTTTTTTTGCTTTTTAATCTTTTTCCGCTAAAAAAAAAATCCCGATTTTCATATATTTTTTTTGCTTTTTAATCTTTTTCCGCTAAAAAAAAAATCCCGATTTTCATATATTTTTTTTGCTTTTTAATCTTTTTCCGCTAAAAAAAAATTCCCGATTTTCATATATTTTTTTTGCTTTTTAATCTTTTTCCGCTAAAAAAAAATTCCCGATTTTCATATATTTTTTTTGCTTTTTAATCTTTTTCCGCTAAAAAAAAAATCCCGATTTTCATATATTTTTTTGCTTTTTAATCTTTTTCCGCTAAAAAAAAAATCCCGATTTTCATATATTTTTTTTGCTTTTTAATCTTTTTCCGCTAAAAAAAAAATCCCGATTTTCATATATTTTTTTGCTTTTTAATCTTTTCCCGCTAAAAAAAAAATCCCGATTTTCATATATTTTTTTTGCTTTTTAATCTTTTTCCGCTAAAAAAAAAATCCCGATTTTCATATATTTTTTTTGCTTTTTAATCTTTTTCCGCTAAAAAAAAAATCCCGATTTTCATATATTTTTTTTGCTTTTTAATCTTTTTCCGCTAAAAAAAAAATCCCGATTTTCATATATTTTTTTTGCTTTTTAATCTTTTTCCGCTAAAAAAAAAATCCCGATTTTCATATATTTTTTTTGCTTTTTAATCTTTTTCCGCTAAAAAAAAAATCCCGATTTTCATATATTTTTTTTGCTTTTTAATCTTTTTCCGCTAAAAAAAAAATCCCGATTTTCATATATTTTTTTTGCTTTTTAATCTTTTTCCGCTAAAAAAAAAATCCGATTTTCATATATTTTTTTTGCTTTTTAATCTTTTCCCGCTAAAAAAAAAATCCCGATTTTCATATATTTTTTTTGCTTTTTAATCTTTTTCCGCTAAAAAAAAAATCCCGATTTTCATATATTTTTTTTGCTTTTTAATCTTTTTCCGCTAAAAAAAAAATCCCGATTTTCATATATTTTTTTTGCTTTTTAATCTTTTTCCGCTAAAAAAAAAATCCCGATTTTCATATATTTTTTTTGCTTTTTAATCTTTTTCCGCTAAAAAAAAAATCCCGATTTTCATATATTTTTTTTGCTTTTTAATCTTTTCCCGCTAAAAAAAAAATCCCGATTTTCATATATTTTTTTTGCTTTTTAATCTTTTTCCGCTAAAATTAAAAAAAATCCCGATTTTCATATATTTTTTTTGCTTTTTAATCTTTTTCCGCTAAAAAAAAAATCACGATTTTCATATATTTTTTTTGCTTTTTAATCTTTTTCCGCTAAAAAAAAAATCCCGATTTTCATATATTTTTTTGCTTTTTAATCTTTTTCCGCTAAAAAAAAATTCCCGATTTTCATATATTTTTTTTGCTTTTTAATCTTTTTCCGCTAAAAAAAAATCTCGATTTTCATATATTTTTTTTGCTTTTTAATCTTTTTCCGCTAAAAAAAAAATCCCGATTTTCATATATTTTTTTTGCTTTTTAATCTTTTTCCGCTAAAAAAAAATTCCCGATTTTCATAAATTTTTTTTGCTTTTTAATCTTTTTCCGCTAAAAAAAAAATCCCGATTTTCATATATTTTTTTGCTTTTTAATCTTTTTCCGCTAAAAAAAAAATCCCGATTTTCATATATTTTTTTTGCTTTTTAATCTTTTTCCGCTAAAAAAAAAATCCCGATTTTCATATATTTTTTTTGCTTTTTAATCTTTTTCCGCTAAAAAAAAATTCCCGATTTTCATATATTTTTTTTGCTTTTTAATCTTTTTCCGTTAAAAAAAAAATCCCGATTTTCATATATTTTTTTTTGGTTTTTTCTTTTTCCGCTAAAAAAAAATTCCCGATTTTCATATATTTTTTTTGCTTTTTAATCTTTTTCCGCTAAAAAAAAATTCCCGATTTTCATATATTTTTTTTGCTTTTTTTTCTTTTTCCGCTAAAAAAAATTCCCGATTTTCATATATTTTTTTTGCTTTTTAATCTTTTTCCGCTAAAAAAAAAATCCCGATTTTCATATATTTTTTTTGCTTTTTAATCTTTTTCCGCTAAAAAAAAAATCCCGATTTTCATATATTTTTTTTGCTTTTTAATCTTTTTCCGCTAAAAAAAAATCCCGATTTTCATATATTTTTTTTGCTTTTTAATCTTTTTCCGGTAAAAAAAATTCCCGATTTTCATATATTTTTTTTGCTTTTTAATCTTTTTCCGCTAAAAAAAAAATCCCGATTTTCATATATTTTTTTTGCTTTTTAATCTTTTTCCGCTAAAAAAAAAATCCCGATTTTCATATATTTTTTTTGCTTTTTAATCTTTTTCCGCTAAAAAAAAAATCCCGATTTTCATATATTTTTTTTGCTTTTTAATCTTTTTCCGCTAAAAAAAAATCCCGATTTTCATATATTTTTTTTGCTTTTTAATCTTTTTCCGCTAAAAAAAAATTCCCGATTTTCATATATTTTTTTTGCTTTTTAATCTTTTTCCGCTAAAAAAAAATCCCGATTTTCATATATTTTTTTTGCTTTTTAATCTTTTTCCGCTAAAAAAAAATTCCCGATTTTCATATATTTTTTTTGCTTTTTAATCTTTTTCCGTTAAAAAAAAAATCCCGATTTTCATATATTTTTTTTTGGTTTTTTCTTTTTCCGCTAAAAAAAAATTCCCGATTTTCATATATTTTTTTTGCTTTTTAATCTTTTCCGGTAAAAAAAATTCCCGATTTTCATATATTTTTTTTGCTTTTTAATCTTTTTCCGCTAAAAAAAAATCCCGATTTTCATATATTTTTTTTGCTTTTTAATCTTTTTCCGGTAAAAAAAATTTCCCGATTTTCATATATTTTTTTTGCTTTTTAATCTTTTTCCGCTAAAAAAAAAATCCCGATTTTCATATATTTTTTTTGCTTTTTAATCTTTTTCCGCTAAAAAAAAAATCCCGATTTTCATATATTTTTTTTGCTTTTTAATCTTTTTCCGCTAAAAAAAAAATCCCGATTTTCATATATTTTTTTTGCTTTTTAATCTTTTTCCGCTAAAAAAAAAATCCCGATTTTCATATATTTTTTTTGCTTTTTAATCTTTTTCCGCTAAAAAAAAATTCCCGATTTTCATATATTTTTTTTGCTTTTTAATCTTTTTCCGCTAAAAAAAAAATCCCGATTTTCATATATTTTTTTTGCTTTTTAATCTTTTCCGCTAAAAAAAAATTCCCGATTTTCATATATTTTTTTTGCTTTTTAATCTTTTTCCGCTAAAAAAAAAATCCCGATTTTCATATATTTTTTTTGGTTTTTTTCTTTTTCCGCTAAAAAAAAATTCCCGATTTTCATATATTTTTTTTGCTTTTTAATCTTTTTCCGCTAAAAAAAAATTCCCGATTTTCATATATTTTTTTTGCTTTTTAATCTTTTTCCGCTAAAAAAAAAATCCCGATTTTCATATATTTTTTTTGCTTTTAATCTTTTTGCCTAAAAAAAATTCCCGATTTTAATATATTTTTTTGCTTTTTAATCTTTTTCCGCTAAAAAAAAAATTCCCGATTTTCATATATTTTTTTTTGCTTTTTAATCTTTTTCCGCTAAAAAAAAATTCCCGATTTTCATATATTTTTTTTGCTTTTTAATCTTTTTCCGCTAAAAAAAAATTCCCGATTTTCATATATTTTTTTTTGTTTTTTTCTTTTTCCGCTAAAAAAAAATCCCGATTTTCATATATTTTTTTTTGGTTTTTTCTTTTTCCGCTAAAAAAAAATTCCCGATTTTCATATATTTTTTTTGCTTTTTAATCTTTTTCCGCTAAAAAAAAATTCCCGATTTTCATATATTTTTTTTGCTTTTTAATCTTTTTCCGCTAAAAAAAAAATCCCGATTTTCATATATTTTTTTGCTTTTTAATCTTTTTCCGCTAAAAAAAAATCCCGATTTTCATATATTTTCTTTGCTTTTTAATCTTTTTCCGCTAAAAAAAAAATCCCGATTTTCATATATTTTTTTTTGCTTTTTATCTTTTTCCGCTAAAAAAAAATCCCGATTTTCATATATTTTTTTTGGTTTTTTCTTTTTCCGCTAAAAAAAATTCCCGATTTTCATATATTTTTTTTGCTTTTTAATCTTTTTCCGCTAAAAAAAAATTCCCGATTTTCATATATTTTTTTTGGTTTTTTCTTTTTCCGCTAAAAAAAAATCCCGATTTTCATATATTTTTTTTTGGTTTTTATCTTTTTCCGCTAAACAAAAAATCCCGATTTTCATATATTTTTTTTGGTTTTTTCTTTTTCCGCTAAAAAAAATTCCGATTTTCATATATTTTTTTTGCTTTTTAATCTTTTTTCGCTAAAAAAAAATTCCGATTTTCATATATTTTTTTTGCTTTTTAATCTTTTTCCGCTAAAAAAAAAATCCCGATTTTCATATATTTTTTTTGCTTTTTAATCTTTTTCCGCTAAAAAAAAATTCCCGATTTTCATATATTTTTTTGCTTTTTAATCTTTTTCCGTTAAAAAAAAAATCCCGATTTTCATATATTTTTTTTTGGTTTTTTCTTTTTCCGCTAAAAAAAAAATCCCGATTTTCATATATTTTTTTTTGGTTTTTTCTTTTTCCGCTAAAAAAAATTCCCGATTTTCATATATTTTTTTTGCTTTTTAATCTTTTTCCGCTAAAAAAAAATTCCCGATTTTCATATATTTTTTTTTGATTTTTATGTTTTTCCGCTAAAAAAAAAATCCCGATTTTCATATATTTTTTTTTGGTTTTTTCTTTTTCCGCTAAACAAAAAATCCCGATTTTCATATATTTTTTTTTGGTTTTTTCTTTTTCCGCTAAAAAAAAATTCCCGATTTTCATATATTTTTTTTGCTTTTTAATCTTTTTCCGCTAAAAAAAATTCCCGATTTTCATATATTTTTTTTGCTTTTTAATCTTTTTCCGCTAAAAAAAAATCCCGATTTTCATATATTTTTTTTGGTTTTTTTTTTCCGCTAAAAAAAAAATCCCGATTTTCATATATTTTTTTTGGTTTTTTCTTTTTCCGCTAAAAAAAAATTCCCGATTTTCATATATTTTTTTTGCTTTTTAATCTTTTTCCGCTAAAAAAAAATTCCCGATTTTCATATATTTTTTTTGCTTTTTAATCTTTTTCCGCTAAAAAAAAAATCCCGATTTTCATATATTTTTTTTGCTTTTTAATCTTTTTCCGCTAAAAAAAAATTCCCGATTTTCATATATTTTTTTTGCTTTTTAATCTTTTTCCGTTAAAAAAAAAATCCCGATTTTCATATATTTTTTTTTGGTTTTTTCTTTTTCCGCTAAAAAAAAATTCCCGATTTTCATATATTTTTTTTGCTTTTTAATCTTTTTCCGGTAAAAAAAATTTCCCGATTTTCATATATTTTTTTTGCTTTTTAATCTTTTTCCGCTAAAAAAAAATCCCGATTTTCATATATTTTTTTTGCTTTTTAATCTTTTTCCGGTAAAAAAAATTTCCCGATTTTAATATATTTTTTTTGCTTTTTAATCTTTTTCCGCTAAAAAAAAAATCCCGATTTTCATATATTTTTTTTGCTTTTTAATCTTTTTCCGCTAAAAAAAAAATCCCGATTTTCATATATTTTTTTTGCTTTTTAATCTTTTTCCGCTAAAAAAAAAATCCCGATTTTCATATATTTTTTTTGCTTTTTAATCTTTTTCCGCTAAAAAAAAAATCCCGATTTTCATATATTTTTTTTGCTTTTTAATCTTTTTCCGCTAAAAAAAAATTCCCGATTTTCATATATTTTTTTTGCTTTTTAATCTTTTTCCGCTAAAAAAAAAATCCCGATTTTCATATATTTTTTTTGCTTTTTAATCTTTTTCCGCTAAAAAAAAATTCCCGATTTTCATATATTTTTTTTGCTTTTTAATCTTTTTCCGTTAAAAAAAAAATCCCGATTTTCATATATTTTTTTTTGGTTTTTTCTTTTTCCGCTAAAAAAAAATTCCCGATTTTCATATATTTTTTTTGCTTTTTAATCTTTTTCCGCTAAAAAAAAATTCCCGATTTTCATATATTTTTTTTGCTTTTTAATCTTTTTCCGCTAAAAAAAAAATCCCGATTTTCATATATTTTTTTTGCTTTTTAATCTTTTTGCCAAAAAAAAATTCCCGATTTTAATATATTTTTTTTGCTTTTTAATCTTTTTCCGCTAAAAAAAAAATCCCGATTTTCATATATTTTTTTTGCTTTTTAATCTTTTTCCGCTAAAAAAAAATTCCCGATTTTCATATATTTTTTTTGCTTTTTAATCTTTTTCCGCTAAAAAAAAATTCCCGATTTTCATATATTTTTTTTTGGTTTTTTCTTTTTCCGCTAAAAAAAAAATCCCGATTTTCATATATTTTTTTTTGGTTTTTTCTTTTTCCGCTAAAAAAAAATTCCCGATTTTCATATATTTTTTTTGCTTTTTAATCTTTTTCCGCTAAAAAAAAATTCCCGATTTTCATATATTTTTTTTGCTTTTTAATCTTTTTCCGCTAAAAAAAAAATCCCGATTTTCATATATTTTTTTTGCTTTTTAATCTTTTTCCGCTAAAAAAAAATTCCCGATTTTCATATATTTTTTTTGCTTTTTAATCTTTTTCCGTTAAAAAAAAAATCCCGATTTTCATATATTTTTTTTTGGTTTTTTCTTTTTCCGCTAAAAAAAAATCCCGATTTTCATATATTTTTTTTTGGTTTTTTCTTTTTCCGCTAAAAAAAATTCCCGATTTTCATATATTTTTTTTGCTTTTTAATCTTTTTCCGCTAAAAAAAAATTCCCGATTTTCATATATTTTTTTTTGGTTTTTTCTTTTTCCGCTAAAAAAAAAATCCCGATTTTCATATATTTTTTTTTGGTTTTTTCTTTTTCCGCTAAACAAAAAATCCCGATTTTCATATATTTTTTTTTGGTTTTTTCTTTTTCCGCTAAAAAAAAATTCCCGATTTTCATATATTTTTTTTGCTTTTTAATCTTTTTCCGCTAAAAAAAAATTCCCGATTTTCATATATTTTTTTTGCTTTTTAATCTTTTTCCGCTAAAAAAAAAATCCCGATTTTCATATATTTTTTTTGCTTTTTAATCTTTTTCCGCTAAAAAAAAATTCCCGATTTTCATATATTTTCTTTGCTTTTTAATCTTTTTCCGTTAAAAAAAAAATCCCGATTTTCATATATTTTTTTTTGGTTTTTTCTTTTTCCGCTAAAAAAAAATCCCGATTTTCATATATTTTTTTTTGGTTTTTTCTTTTTCCGCTAAAAAAAATTCCCGATTTTCATATATTTTTTTTGCTTTTTAATCTTTTTCCGCTAAAAAAAAATTCCCGATTTTCATATATTTTTTTTTGGTTTTTTCTTTTTCCGCTAAAAAAAAAATCCCGATTTTCATATATTTTTTTTGGGTTTTTTCTTTTTCCGCTAAACAAAAAATCCCGATTTTCATATATTTTTTTTTGGTTTTTTCTTTTTCCGCTAAAAAAAAATTCCCGATTTTCATATATTTTTTTTGCTTTTTAATCTTTTTCCGCTAAAAAAAATTTCCCGATTTTCATATATTTTTTTTGCTTTTTAATCTTTTTCCGCTAAAAAAAAAATCCCGATTTTCATATATTTTTTTTTGGTTTTTTATTTTTCCGCTAAAAAAAAAATCCCGATTTTCATATATTTTTTTTTGGTTTTTTCTTTTTCCGCTAAAAAAAAATTCCCGATTTTCATATATTTTTTTTGCTTTTTAATCTTTTTCCGCTAAAAAAAAATTCCCGATTTTCATATATTTTTTTTGCTTTTTAATCTTTTTCCGCTAAAAAAAAAATCCCGTTTTTCATATATTTTTTTGCTTTTTAATCTTTTTCCGTTAAAAAAAAAATCCCGATTTTCATATATTTTTTTTGCTTTTTAATCTTTTTCCGCTAAAAAAAAAATCCCGATTTTCATATATTTTTTTTTGGTTTTTTCTTTTTCCGCTAAACAAAAAATCCCGATTTTCATATATTTTTTTTTGGTTTTTTCTTTTTCCGCTAAAAAAAAATTCCCGATTTTCATATATTTTTTTTGCTTTTTAATCTTTTTCCGCTAAAAAAAAATTCCCGATTTTCATATATTTTTTTTGCTTTTTAATCTTTTTCCGCTAAAAAAAAAATCCCGATTTTCATATATTTTTTTTGCTTTTTAATCTTTTTCCGCTAAAAAAAAATTCCCGATTTTCATATATTTTCTTTGCTTTTTAATCTTTTTCCGTTAAAAAAAAAATCCCGATTTTCATATATTTTTTTTTGGTTTTTTGTTTTTCCGCTAAAAAAAAATCCCGATTTTCATATATTTTTTTTTGGTTTTTTCTTTTTCCGCTAAAAAAAATTCCCGATTTTCATATATTTTTTTTGCTTTTTAATCTTTTTCCGCTAAAAAAAAATTCCCGATTTTCATATATTTTTTTTTGGTTTTTTCTTTTTCCGCTAAAAAAAAAATCCCGATTTTCATATATTTTTTTTGGGTTTTTTCTTTTTCCGCTAAACAAAAAATCCCGATTTTCATATATTTTTTTTTGGTTTTTTCTTTTTCCGCTAAAAAAAAATTCCCGATTTTCATATATTTTTTTTGCTTTTTAATCTTTTTCCGCTAAAAAAAATTTCCCGATTTTCATATATTTTTTTTGCTTTTTAATCTTTTTCCGCTAAAAAAAAATTCCCGATTTTCATATATTTTTTTTTGGTTTTTTCTTTTTCCGCTAAAAAAAAAATCCCGATTTTCATATATTTTTTTTTGGTTTTTTCTTTTTCCGCTAAAAAAAAATTCCCGATTTTCATATATTTTTTTTGCTTTTTAATCTTTTTCCGCTAAAAAAAAATTCCCGATTTTCATATATTTTTTTTGCTTTTTAATCTTTTTCCGCTAAAAAAAAAATCCCGATTTTCATATATTTTTTTGCTTTTTAATCTTTTTCCGTTAAAAAAAAAATCCCGATTTTCATATATTTTTTTTGCTTTTTAATCTTTTTCCGCTAAAAAAAAAATCCCGATTTTCATATATTTTTTTTGCTTTTTAATCTTTTTCCGCTAAAAAAAAAATCCCGATTTTCATATTTTTTATTTGCTTTTTAATCTTTTTCCGCTAAAAAAAAATTCCCGATTTTCATATATTTTTTTTGCTTTTTAATCTTTTTCCGCTAAAAAAAAATTCCCGATTTTCATATATTTTTTTTGCTTTTTAATCTTTTTCCGCTAAAAAAAAAATCCCGATTTTCATATATTTTTTTTGCTTTTTAATCTTTTTCCGCTAAAAAAAAAATCCCGATTTTCATATATTTTTTTTGCTTTTTTTCATTTTCCGTTAAAAAAAAAATCCCGATTTTAATATATTTTTTTTGGTTTTTTTCTTTTTCCGCTAAAAAAAAAATCCCGATTTTCATATATTTTTTTTGCTTTTGAATCTTTTTCCGCTAAAAAAAAATTTCCGATTTTCATATATTTTTTTTGCTTTTTTTCATTTTCCGCTAAAAAAAAAATCCCGATTTTCATATATTTTTTTTGCTTTTTAATCTTTTTCCGCTAAAAAAAAAATCCCGATTTTCATATATTTTTTTTGCTTTTTAATCTTTTTCCGCTAAAAAAAAAATCCCGATTTTCATATATTTTTTTGGGTTTTTTTCTTTTTCCGCTAAAAAAAAAATCCCGATTTTCATATATTTTTTTTGCTTTTTATTCTTTTTCCGCTAAAAAAAAAATCCCGATTTTCATATATTTTTTTTGCTTTTTAATCTTTTTCCGCTAAAAAAAAAATCCCGATTTTCATATATTTTTTTTGCTTTTTAATCTTTTTCCGCTAAAAAAAAATTCCCGATTTTCATATATTTTTTTTGCTTTTTAATCTTTTTCCGCTAAAAAAAAAATCCCGATTTTCATATATTTTTTTTGCTTTTTAATCTTTTTCCGCTAAAAAAAAAATCCCGATTTTCATATATTTTTTTTGCTTTTTAATCTTTTTCCGCTAAAAAAAAATTCCCGATTTTCATATATTTTTTTTGCTTTTTAATCTTTTTCCGCTAAAAAAAAAATCCCGATTTTCATATATTTTTTTTGCTTTTTAATCTTTTTCCGCTAAAAAAAAAATCCCGATTTTCATATATTTTTTTTGCTTTTTAATCTTTTTCCGCTAAAAAAAAAATCCCGATTTTCATATATTTTTTTTGCTTTTAAATCTTTTTCCGCTAAAAAAAAAATCCCGATTTTCATATATTTTTTTTGCTTTTTAATCTTTTTCCGCTAAAAAAAAAATCCCGATTTTCATATATTTTTTTTGCTTTTTAATCTTTTTCCGCTAAAAAAAAAATCCCGATTTTCATATATTTTTTTTGCTTTTAAATCTTTTTCCGCTAAAAAAAAAATCCCGATTTTCATATATTTTTTTTGCTTTTTTTCATTTTCCGTTAAAAAAAAAATCCCGATTTTAATATATTTTTTTTGGTTTTTTTCTTTTTCCGCTAAAAAAAAAATCCCGATTTTCATATATTTTTTTTGCTTTTTAATCTTTTTCCGCTAAAAAAAAATTTCCGATTTTCATTTATTTTTTTTGCTTTTTTTCATTTTCCGCTAAAAAAAAAATCCCGATTTTCATATATTTTTTTTGCTTTTTTTTCTTTTTCCGCTAAAAAAAAAATCCCGATTTTCATATATTTTTTTTGCTTTTTAATCTTTTTCCGCTAAAAAAAAAATCCCGATTTTCATATATTTTTTTTGCTTTTTAATCTTTTTCCGCTAAAAAAAAATTCCCGATTTTCATATATTTTTTTTGCTTTTTAATCTTTTTCCGCTAAAAAAAAAATCCCGATTTTCATATATTTTTTTTGCTTTTTAATCTTTTTCCGCTAAAAAAAAATTCCCGATTTTCATATATTTTTTTTGCTTTTTAATCTTTTTCCGCTAAAAAAAAAATCCCGATTTTCATATATTTTTTTTTGGTTTTTTCTTTTTCCGCTAAAAAAAAAATCCCGATTTTCATATATTTTTTTTTGGTTTTTTCTTTTTCCGCTAAAAAAAAATTCCCGATTTTCATATATTTTTTTTGCTTTTTAATCTTTTTCCGCTAAAAAAAAATTCCCGATTTTCATATATTTTTTTTGCTTTTTAATCTTTTTCCGCTAAAAAAAAAATCCCGATTTTCATATATTTTTTTTGCTTTTTAATCTTTTTCCGTTAAAAAAAAAATCCCGATTTTCATATATTTTTTTTGCTTTTTAATCTTTTTCCGCTAAAAAAAAAATCCCGATTTTCATATATTTTTTTTGCTTTTTAATCTTTTTCCGCTAAAAAAAAAATCCCGATTTTCATATATTTTTTTTGCTTTTTAATCTTTTTCCGCTAAAAAAAAATTCCCGATTTTCATATATTTTTTTTGCTTTTTAATCTTTTTCCGCTAAAAAAAAAATCCCGATTTTCATATATTTTTTTTGCTTTTTAATCTTTTTCCGCTAAAAAAAAATTCCCGATTTTCATATATTTTTTTTGCTTTTTAATCTTTTTCCGCTAAAAAAAAATTCCCGATTTTCATATATTTTTTTTGCTTTTTAATCTTTTTCCGCTAAAAAAAAATTCCCGATTTTCATATATTTTTTTTGCTTTTTAATCTTTTTCCGCTAAAAAAAAAATCCCGATTTTCATATATTTTTTTTGCTTTTTAATCTTTTTCCGCTAAAAAAAAAATCCCGATTTTCATATATTTTTTTTGCTTTTTTTCATTTTCCGTTAAAAAAAAAATCCTGATTTTAATATATTTTTTTTGGTTTTTTTCTTTTTCCGCTAAAAAAAAAATCCCGATTTTCATATATTTTTTTTGCTTTTTAATCTTTTTCCGCTAAAAAAAAATTACCGATTTTCATATATTTTTTTTGCTTTTTTTCATTTTCCGCTAAAAAAAAAATCCCGATTTTCATATATTTTTTTTGCTTTTTAATCTTTTTCCGCTAAAAAAAAATTTCCGATTTTCATATATTTTTTTTGCTTTTTTTCATTTTCCGCTTAAAAAAAAATCCCGATTTTCATATATTTTTTTTGCTTTTTAATCTTTTTCCGCTAAAAAAAAAATCCCGATTTTCATATATTTTTTTTGCTTTTTAATCTTTTTCCGCTAAAAAAAAAATCCCGATTTTCATATATTTTTTTGGGTTTTTTTCTTTTTCCGCTAAAAAAAAAATCCCGATTTTCATATATTTTTTTTGCTTTTTATTCTTTTTCCGCTAAAAAAAAAATCCCGATTTTCATATATTTTTTTTGCTTTTTAATCTTTTTCCGCTAAAAAAAAAATCCCGATTTTCATATATTTTTTTTGCTTTTTAATCTTTTTCCGCTAAAAAAAAATTCCCGATTTTCATATATTTTTTTTGCTTTTTAATCTTTTTCCGCTAAAAAAAAAATCCCGATTTTCATATATTTTTTTTGCTTTTTAATCTTTTTCCGCTAAAAAAAAATTCCCGATTTTCATATATTTTTTTTGCTTTTTAATCTTTTTCCGCTAAAAGAAAAATCCCGATTTTCATATATTTTTTTTGCTTTTTAATCTTTTTCCGCTAAAAAAAAAATCCCGATTTTCATATATTTTTTTTGCTTTTTAATCTTTTTCCGCTAAAAAAAAAATCCCGATTTTCATATATTTTTTTTGCTTTTAAATCTTTTTCCGCTAAAAAAAAAATCCCGATTTTCATATATTTTTTTTGCTTTTTAATCTTTTTCCGCTAAAAAAAAAATCCCGATTTTCATATATTTTTTTTGCTTTTTAATCTTTTTCCGCTAAAAAAAAAATCCCGATTTTCATATATTTTTTTTGCTTTTAAATCTTTTTCCGCTAAAAAAAAAATCCCGATTTTCATATATTTTTTTTGCTTTTTTTCATTTTCCGTTAAAAAAAAAATCCCGATTTTAATATATTTTTTTTGGTTTTTTTCTTTTTCCGCTAAAAAAAAAATCCCGATTTTCATATATTTTTTTTGCTTTTTAATCTTTTTCCGCTAAAAAAAAATTTCCGATTTTCATATATTTTTTTTGCTTTTTTTCATTTTCCGCTAAAAAAAAAATCCCGATTTTCATATATTTTTTTTGCTTTTTATTCTTTTTCCGCTAAAAAAAAAATCCCGATTTTCATATATTTTTTTTGCTTTTTAATCTTTTTCCGCTAAAAAAAAATTCCCGATTTTCATATATTTTTTTTGCTTTTTAATCTTTTTCCGCTAAAAAAAAAATCCCGATTTTCATATATTTTTTTTGCTTTTTTTTCTTTTTCCGCTAAAAAAAAAATCCCGATTTTCATATATTTTTTTTGCTTTTTAATCTTTTTCCGCTAAAAAAAAAATCCCGATTTTCATATATTTTTTTTGCTTTTTAATCTTTTTCCGCTAAAAAAAAAATCCCGATTTTCATATATTTTTTTTGCTTTTAAATCTTTTTCCGCTAAAAAAAAAATCCCGATTTTCATATATTTTTTTTGCTTTTTTTCATTTTCCGTTAAAAAAAAAATCCCGATTTTAATATATTTTTTTTGGTTTTTTTCTTTTTCCGCTAAAAAAAAAATCCCGATTTTCATTTATTTTTTTTGCTTTTTTTTCTTTTTCCGCTAAAAAAAAAATCCCGATTTTCATATATTTTTTTTGCTTTTTAATCTTTTTCCGCTAAAAAAAAATTCCCGATTTTCATATATTTTTTTTGCTTTTTAATCTTTTTCCGCTAAAAAAAAAATCCCGATTTTCATATATTTTTTTTGCTTTTTATTCTTTTTCCGCTAAAAAAAAAATCCCGATTTTCATATATTTTTTTTGCTTTTTAATCTTTTTCCGCTAAAAAAAAAATCCCGATTTTCATATATTTTTTTTGCTTTTTAATCTTTTTCCGCTAAAAAAAAAATCCCGATTTTCATATATTTTTTTTGCTTTTAAATCTTTTTCCGCTAAAAAAAAAATCCCGATTTTCATATATTTTTTTTGCTTTTTTTCATTTTCCGTTAAAAAAAAAATCCCGATTTTAATATATTTTTTTTGGTTTTTTTCTTTTTCCGCTAAAAAAAAAATCCCGATTTTCATATATTTTTTTTGCTTTTTAATCTTTTTCCGCTAAAAAAAAATTTCCGATTTTCATATATTTTTTTTGCTTTTTTTCATTTTCCGCTTAAAAAAAAATCCCGATTTTAATATATTTTTTTTGCTTTTTAATCTTTTTCCGCTAAAAAAAAAATCCCGATTTTCATATATTTTTTTTGCTTTTAAATCTTTTTCCGCTAAAAAAAAAATCCCGATTTTCATATATTTTTTTTGCTTTTTTTCATTTTCCGTTAAAAAAAAAATCCCGATTTTAATATATTTTTTTTGGTTTTTTTCTTTTTCCGCTAAAAAAAAAATCCCGATTTTCATATATTTTTTTTGCTTTTTAATCTTTTTCCGCTAAAAAAAAATTTCCGATTTTCATATATTTTTTTTGCTTTTTTTCATTTTCCGCTAAAAAAAAAATCCCGATTTTCATATATTTTTTTTGCTTTTTAATCTTTTTCCGCTAAAAAAAAAATCCCGATTTTCATATATTTTTTTTGCTTTTTTTCATTTTCCGTTAAAAAAAAAAATCCTGATTTTAATATATTTTTTTTGGTTTTTTTCTTTTTCCGCTAAAAAAAAAATCCCGATTTTCATATATTTTTTTTGCTTTTTAATCTTTTTCCGCTAAAAAAAAATTTCCGATTTTCATATATTTTTTTTGCTTTTTTTCATTTTCCGCTAAAAAAAAAATCCCGATTTTCATATATTTTTTTTGCTTTTTAATCTTTTTCCGCTAAAAAAAAAATCCCGATTTTCATATATTTTTTTTGCTTTTTAATCTTTTTCCGCTAAAAAAAAATTCCCGATTTTCATATATTTTTTTTGCTTTTTAATCTTTTTCCGCTAAAAAAAAAATCCCGATTTTCATATATTTTTTTTGCTTTTTAATCTTTTTCCGCTAAAAAAAAAATCCCGATTTTCATATATTTTTTTTGCTTTTTAATCTTTTTCCGCTAAAAAAAAAATCCCGATTTTCATATATTTTTTTTGCTTTTAAATCTTTTTCCGCTAAAAAAAAAATCCCGATTTTCATATATTTTTTTTGCTTTTTAATCTTTTTCCGCTAAAAAAAAAATCCCGATTTTCATATATTTTTTTTGCTTTTTAATCTTTTTCCGCTAAAAAAAAAATCCCGATTTTCATATATTTTTTTTGCTTTTAAATCTTTTTCCGCTAAAAAAAAAATCCCGATTTTCATATATTTTTTTTGCTTTTTTTCATTTTCCGTTAAAAAAAAAATCCCGATTTTAATATATTTTTTTTGGTTTTTTTCTTTTTCCGCTAAAAAAAAAATCCCGATTTTCATATATTTTTTTTGCTTTTTAATCTTTTTCCGCTAAAAAAAAATTTCCGATTTTCATATATTTTTTTTGCTTTTTTTCATTTTCCGCTAAAAAAAAAATCACGATTTTCATATATTTTTTTTGCTTTTTAATCTTTTTCCGCTAAAAAAAAAATCCTGATTTTCATATATTTTTTTTGCTTTTTAATCTTTTTCCGCTAAAAAAAAAATCCCGATTTTCATATATTTTTTTGGGTTTTTTTCTTTTTCCGCTAAAAAAAAAATCCCGATTTTCATATATTTTTTTTGATTTTTATTCTTTTTCCGCTAAAAAAAAAATCCCGATTTTAATATATTTTTTTTGCTTTTTAATCTTTTTCCGCTAAAAAAAAATTCCCGATTTTCATATATTTTTTTTGCTTTTTAATCTTTTTCCGCTAAAAAAAAAATCCCGATTTTCATATATTTTTTTTGCTTTTTATTCTTTTTCCGCTAAAAAAAAAATCCCGATTTTCATATATTTTTTTTGCTTTTTAATCTTTTTCCGCTAAAAAAAAAATCACGATTTTCATATATTTTTTTTGCTTTTTAATCTTTTTCCGCTAAAAAAAAAATCCCGATTTTCATATATTTTTTTTGCTTTTAAATCTTTTTCCGCTAAAAAAAAAATCCCGATTTTCATATATTTTTTTTGCTTTTTTTCATTTTCCGTTAAAAAAAAAATCCCGATTTTAATATATTTTTTTTGGTTTTTTTCTTTTTCCGCTAAAAAAAAAATCCCTATTTTCATATATTTTTTTTGCTTTTTATTTTTTTTCCGCTAAAAAAAAAATCCCGATTTTCATATATTTTTTTTGCTTTTTAATCCTTTTCCGCTAAAAAAAAATTCCCGATTTTCATATATTTTTTTTGCTTTTTAATCTTTTTCCGCTAAAAAAAAAATCCCGATTTTAATATATTTTTTTTGCTTTTTATTCTTTTTCCGCTAAAAAAAAAATCCCGATTTTCATATATTTTTTTTGCTTTTTAATCTTTTTCCGCTAAAAAAAAAATCCCGATTTTCATATATTTTTTTTGCTTTTTAATCTTTTTCCGCTAAAAAAAAAATCCCGATTTTCATATATTTTTTTTGCTTTTAAATCTTTTTCCGCTAAAAAAAAAATCCCGATTTTCATATATTTTTTTTGCTTTTTTTCATTTTCCGTTAAAAAAAAAATCCCGATTTTAATATATTTTTTTTGGTTTTTTTCTTTTTCCGCTAAAAAAAAAATCCCGATTTTCATATATTTTTTTTGCTTTTTAATCTTTTTCCGCTAAAAAAAAATTTCCGATTTTCATATATTTTTTTTGCTTTTTTTCATTTTCCGCTAAAAAAAAAATCCCGATTTTCATATATTTTTTTTGCTTTTTAATCTTTTTCCGCTAAAAAAAAATTCCCGATTTTCATATATTTTTTTTGCTTTTTAATCTTTTTCCGCTAAAAAAAAAATCCCGATTTTCATATATTTTTTTTGCTTTTTAATCTTTTTCCGCCCAAAAAAAAATCCCGATTTTCATATATTTTTTTTGGTTTTTTTCTTTTTCCGCTAAAAAAAAAATCCCGATTTTCATATATTTTTTTTGCTTTTTAATCTTTTTCCGCTAAAAAATTTTTTCCGATTTTCATATATTTTTTTTGCTTTTTTTCATTTTCCGCTAAAAAAAAAATCCCGATTTTCATATATTTTTTTTGCTTTTTAATCTTTTTCCGCTAAAAAAAAATTCCCGATTTTCATATATTTTTTTTGCTTTTTAATCTTTTTCCGCTAAAAAAAAAATCCCGATTTTCATATATTTTTTTTGCTTTTTAATCTTTTTCCGCTAAAAAAAAAATCCCGATTTTCATATATTTTTTTTGGTTTTTTTCTTTTTCCGCTAAAAAAAAAATCCCGATTTTCATATATTTTTTTTGCTTTTTTTTCATTTTCCGTTAAAAAAAAATTCCCGATTTTCATATATTTTTTTTGCTTTTTAATCTTTTTCCGCTAAAAAAAAAATCCCGATTTTCATATATTTTTTTTGCTTTTTAATCTTTTTCCGCTAAAAAAAAATCCCGATTTTCATATATTTTTTTTGCTTTTTAATCTTTTTCCGCTAAAAAAAATTTCCCGATTTTCATATATTTTTTTTGCTTTTTAATCTTTTTCCGCTAAAAAAAAATTTCCGATTTTCATATATTTTTTTTGCTTTTTTTCATTTTCCGTTAAAAAAAAAATCCCGATTTTAATATATTTTTTTTGGTTTTTTTCTTTTTCCGCTAAAAAAAAAATCACGACTTTCATATATTTTTTTTGCTTTTTAATCTTTTTCCGCTAAAAAAAAATTTCCGATTTTCATATATTTTTTTTGCTTTTTTTCATTTTCCGCTAAAAAAAAAATCCCGATTTTCATATATTTTTTTTGCTTTTTAATCTTTTTCCGCTAAAAAAAAATTCCCGATTTTCATATATTTTTTTTGCTTTTTAATCTTTTTCCGCTAAAAAAAAATTTCCGATTTTCATATATTTTTTTTGCTTTTTTTCATTTTCCGCTTAAAAAAAAATCCCGATTTTCATATATTTTTTTTGCTTTTTAATCTTTTTCCGTTAAAAAAAAATTCCCGATTTTCATATATTTTTTTTGCTTTTTAATCTTTTTCCGCTAAAAAAAAATTCCCGATTTTCATATATTTTTTTTGCTTTTTTTCATTTTCCGTTAAAAAAAAAATCCCGATTTTCATATATTTTTTTAGCTTTTTTTTCATTTTCCGTTAAAAATTTTTTCCCGATTTTCATATATTTTTTTTGCTTTTTAATCTTTTTCCGCTAAAAAAAAAATCCCGATTTTCATATATTTTTTTGGCTTTTAAATCTTTTTCCGCTAAAAAAAAAATCCCGATTTTCATATATTTTTTTGGCTTTTAAATCTTTTTCCGCTAAAAAAAAAATCCCGATTTTCATATATTTTTTTTGCTTTTAAATCTTTTTCCGTTAAAGAAAAATTCCCGATTTTCATATATTTTTTTTGCTTTTTTTTCATTTTCCGTTAAAAAAAAATTCCCGATTTTCATATATTTTTTTTGCTTTTTAATCTTTTTCCGCTAAAAAAAAAATCCCGATTTTCATATATTTTTTTTGCTTTTAAATCTTTTTCCGCTAAAAAAAAAATCCCGATTTTCATATATTTTTTTTGCTTTTTAATATTTTTCCGCTAAAAAAAAAATCCCGATTTTCATATATTTTTTTTGCTTTTTAATCTTTTTCCGCTAAAAAAAATTTCCCGATTTTCATATATTTTTTTTGCTTTTTAATCTTTTTCCGCTAAAAAAATTTTCCCGATTTTCATATATTTTTTTTGCTTTTTAATCTTTTTCCGCTAAAAAAAAATTCCCGATTTTCATATATTTTTTTTGCTTTTTTTCATTTTCCGCTAAAAAAAAAATCCCGATTTTCATATATTTTTTTTGCTTTTTAATCTTTTTCCGCTAAAAAAAAAATCCCGATTTTCATATATTTTTTTGGGTTTTTTTCTTTTTCCGCTAAAAAAAAAATCCCGATTTTCATATATTTTTTTTGCTTTTTTTTCATTTTCCGTTAAAAAAAAATTCCCGATTTTCATATATTTTTTTTGCTTTTTAATCTTTTTCCGCTAAAAAAAAAATCCCGATTTTCATATATTTTTTTTGCTTTTAAATCTTTTTCCGCTAAAAAAAAAATCCCGATTTTCATATATTTTTTTTGCTTTTTAATCTTTTTCCGCTAAAAAAATTTTCCCGATTTTCATATATTTTTTTTGCTTTTTAATATTTTTCCGCTAAAAAAAAAATCCCGATTTTCATATATTTTTTTTGCTTTTTAATCTTTTTCCGCTAAAAAAAAAATCCCGATTTTCATATATTTTTTTGGGTTTTTTTCTTTTTCCGCTAAAAAAAAAATCCCGATTTTCATATATTTTTTTTGCTTTTTAATCTTTTTCCGCTAAAAAAAAATTCCCGATTTTCATATATTTTTTTTGCTTTTTAATCTTTTTCCGCTAAAAAAAAAATCCCGATTTTCATATATTTTTTTTGCTTTTTAATCTTTTTCCGCTAAAAAAAAAATCCCGATTTTCATATATTTTTTTTGATTTTTAATCTTTTTCCGCTAAAAAAAAAATCCCGATTTTCATATATTTTTTTTGCTTTTTAATCTTTTTCCGCTAAAAAAAAAATCCCGATTTTCATATATTTTTTTTGCTTTTAAATCTTTTTCCGCTAAAAAAAAAATCCCGATTTTCATATATTTTTTTTGCTTTTTATTCTTTTTCCGCTAAAAAAAAAATCCCGATTTTCATATATTTTTTTTGCTTTTTAATCTTTTTCCGCTAAAAAAAAAATCCCGATTTTCATATATTTTTTTTGCTTTTTAATCTTTTTCCGCTAAAAAAAAAATCCCGATTTTCATATATTTTTTTTGCTTTTAAATCTTTTTCCGCTAAAAAAAAAATCCCGATTTTCATATATTTTTTTTGCTTTTTTTCATTTTCCGTTAAAAAAAAAATCCCGATTTTAATATATTTTTTTTGGTTTTTTTCTTTTTCCGCTAAAAAAAAAATCCCGATTTTCATATATTTTTTTTGCTTTTTTTTCATTTTCCGTTAAAAAAAAATTCCCGATTTTCATATATTTTTTTTGCTTTTTAATCTTTTTCCGCTAAAAAAAAAATCCCGATTTTCATATATTTTTTTTGCTTTTAAATCTTTTTCCGCTAAAAAAAAATCCCGATTTTCATATATTTTTTTTGCTTTTTAATCTTTTTCCGCTAAAAAAAATTTCCCGATTTTCATATATTTTTTTTGCTTTTTAATCTTTTTCCGCTAAAAAAAAATTTCCGATTTTCATATATTTTTTTTGCTTTTTTTCATTTTCCGTTAAAAAAAAAATCCCGATTTTAATATATTTTTTTTGGTTTTTTTCTTTTTCCGCTAAAAAAAAAATCACGACTTTCATATATTTTTTTTGCTTTTTAATCTTTTTCCGCTAAAAAAAAATTTCCGATTTTCATATATTTTTTTTGCTTTTTTTCATTTTCCGCTAAAAAAAAATTCCCGATTTTCATATATTTTTTTTGCTTTTTAATCTTTTTCCGCTAAAAAAAAATTTCCGATTTTCATATATTTTTTTTGCTTTTTTTCATTTTCCGCTAAAAAAAAAATCCCGATTTTCATATATTTTTTTTGCTTTTTAATCTTTTTCCGTTAAAAAAAAATTCCCGATTTTCATATATTTTTTTTGCTTTTTAATCTTTTTCCGCTAAAAAAAAATTCCCGATTTTCATATATTTTTTTTGCTTTTTTTCATTTTCCGTTAAAAAAAAAATCCCGATTTTCATATATTTTTTTAGCTTTTTTTTCATTTTCCGTTAAAAATTTTTTCCCGATTTTCATATATTTTTTTTGCTTTTTAATCTTTTTCCGCTAAAAAAAAAATCCCGATTTTCATATATTTTTTTGGCTTTTAAATCTTTTTCCGCTAAAAAAAAAATCCCGATTTTCATATATTTTTTTTGCTTTTAAATCTTTTTCCGTTAAAGAAAAATTCCCGATTTTCATATATTTTTTTTGCTTTTTTTCATTTTCCGCTAAAAAAAAAATCCCGATTTTCATATATTTTTTTGGGTTTTTTTCTTTTTCCGCTAAAAAAAAAATCCCGATTTTCATATATTTTTTTTGCTTTTTTTTCATTTTCCGTTAAAAAAAAATTCCCGATTTTCATATATTTTTTTTGCTTTTTAATCTTTTTCCGCTAAAAAAAAAATCCCGATTTTCATATATTTTTTTTGCTTTTAAATCTTTTTCCGCTAAAAAAAAAATCCCGATTTTCATATATTTTTTTTGCTTTTTAATCTTTTTCCGCTAAAAAAAATTTCCCGATTTTCATATATTTTTTTTGCTTTTTAATCTTTTTCCGCTAAAAAATTTTTCCCGATTTTCATATATTTTTTTTGCTTTTTAATCTTTTTCCGCTAAAAAAAAATTCCCGATTTTCATATATTTTTTTTGCTTTTTTTCATTTTCCGCTAAAAAAAAAATCCCGATTTTCATATATTTTATTTGCTTTTTAATCTTTTTCCGCTAAAAAAAAAATCCCGATTTTCATATATTTTTTTGGGTTTTTTTCTTTTTCCGCTAAAAAAAAAATCCCGATTTTCATATATTTTTTTTGCTTTTTTTTCATTTTCCGTTAAAAAAAAATTCCCGATTTTCATATATTTTTTTTGCTTTTTAATCTTTTTCCGCTAAAAAAAAAATCCCGATTTTCATATATTTTTTTTGCTTTTAAATCTTTTTCCGCTAAAAAAAAAATCCCGATTTTCATATATTTTTTTTGCTTTTTAATCTTTTTCCGCTAAAAAAATTTTCCCGATTTTCATATATTTTTTTTGCTTTTTAATATTTTTCCGCTAAAAAAAAAATCCCGATTTTCATATATTTTTTTTGCTTTTTAATCTTTTTCCGCTAAAAAAAAAATCCCGATTTTCATATATTTTTTTGGGTTTATTTCTTTTTCCGCTAAAAAAAAAATCCCGATTTTCATATATTTTTTTTGCTTTTTAATCTTTTTCCGCTAAAAAAAAATTCCCGATTTTCATATATTTTTTTTGCTTTTTAATCTTTTTCCGCTAAAAAAAAAATCCCGATTTTCATATATTTTTTTTGCTTTTTAATCTTTTTCCGCTAAAAAAAAATTCCCGATTTTCATATATTTTTTTTGATTTTTAATCTTTTTCCGCTAAAAAAAAAATCCCGATTTTCATATATTTTTTTTGCTTTTTAATCTTTTTCCGCTAAAAAAAAAATCCCGATTTTCATATATTTTTTTTGCTTTTAAATCTTTTTCCGCTAAAAAAAAAATCCCGATTTTCATATATTTTTTTTGATTTTTATTCTTTTTCCGATAAAAAAAAAATCCCGATTTTCATATATTTTTTTTGCTTTTTAATCTTTTTCCGCTAAAAAAAAAATCCCGATTTTCATATATTTTTTTTGCTTTTTAATCTTTTTCCGCTAAAAAAAAAATCCCGATTTTCATATATTTTTTTTGCTTTTAAATCTTTTTCCGCTAAAAAAAAAATCCCGATTTTCATATATTTTTTTTGCTTTTTTTCATTTTCCGTTAAAAAAAAAATCCCGATTTTAATATATTTTTTTTGGTTTTTTTCTTTTTCCGCTAAAAAAAAAATCCCGATTTTCATATATATTTTTTGCTTTTTAATCTTTTTCCGCTAAAAAAAAATTCCCGATTTTCATATATTTTTTTTGCTTTTTTTCATTTTCCGCTAAGAAAAAAATCCCGATTTTCATATATTTTTTTTGCTTTTTAATCTTTTTCCGCTAAAAAAAAAATCCCGATTTTCATATATTTTTTTTGCTTTTTATTCTTTTTCCGCTAAAAAAAAAATCCCGATTTTCATATATTTTTTTGGGTTTTTTTCTTTTTCCGCTAAAAAAAAAATCCCGATTTTCATATATTTTTTTTGCTTTTAAATCTTTTTCCGCTAAAAAAAAAATCCCGATTTTCATATATTTTTTTTGCTTTTTAATCTTTTTCCGCTAAAAAAAAAATCCCGATTTTCATATATTTTTTTTGCTTTTAAATCTTTTTCCGCTAAAAAAAAAATCCCGATTTTCATATATTTTTTTTGCTTTTTTTCATTTTCCGTTAAAAAAAAAATCCCGATTTTAATATATTTTTTTTGGTTTTTTTCTTTTTCCGCTAAAAAAAAAATCCCGATTTTCATATATATTTTTTGCTTTTTAATCTTTGTCCGCTAAAAAAAAATTTCCGATTTTCATATATTTTTTTTGCTTTTTTTCATTTTCCGCTAAAAAAAAAATCCCGATTTTCATATATTTTTTTTGCTTTTTAATCTTTTTCCGCTAAAAAAAAAATCCCGATTTTCATATATTTTTTTTGCTTTTTAATCTTTTTCCGCTAAAAAAAAAATCCCGATTTTCATATATTTTTTTTGCTTTTTAATATTTTTCCGCTAAAAAAAAAATCCCGATTTTCATATTTTTTTTTTGCTTTTTAATCTTTTTCCGCTAAAAAAAAAATCCCGATTTTCATATATTTTTTTTGCTTTTTAATCTTTTTCCGCTAAAAAAAAAATCCCGATTTTCATATATTTTTTTTGCTTTTTAATCTTTTTCCGCTAAAATTTTTTTTCCGATTTTCATATATTTTTTTTGCTTTTTTTCATTTTCCGCTAAAAAAAAAATCCCGATTTTCATATATTTTTTTTGCTTTTTAATCTTTTTCCGCTAAAAAAAAAATCCCGATTTTCATATATTTTTTTGGGTTTTTTTCTTTTTCCGCTAAAAAAAAAATCCCGATTTTCATATATTTTTTTTGCTTTTTTTTCATTTTCCGTTAAAAAAAAATTCCCGATTTTCATATATTTTTTTTGCTTTTTAATCTTTTTCCGCTAAAAAAAAAATCCCGATTTTCATATATTTTTTTTGCTTTTTAATCTTTTTCCGCTAAAAAAAAATTCCCGATTTTCATATATTTTTTTTGCTTTTTTTCATTTTCCGCTAAAAAAAAAATCCCGATTTTCATATATTTTTTTTGCTTTTTAATCTTTTTCCGCTAAAAAAAAAATCCCGATTTTCATATATTTTTTTTGCTTTTTATTCTTTTTCCGCTAAAAAAAAAATCCCGATTTTCATATATTTTTTTTGCTTTTGAATCTTTTTCCGCTAAAAAAAAAATCCCGATTTTCATATATTTTTTTTGCTTTTTAATATTTTTCCGCTAAAAAAAAAATCCCGATTTTCATATATTTTTTTTGCTTTTTAATCTTTTTCCGCTAAAAAAAAAATCCCGATTTTCATATATTTTTTTGGGTTTTTTTCTTTTTCCGCTAAAAAAAAAATCCCGATTTTCATATATTTTTTTTGCTTTTAAATCTTTTTCCGCTAAAAAAAAAATCCCGATTTTCATATATTTTTTTTGCTTTTTAATCTTTTTCCGCTAAAAAAATTTTCCCGATTTTCATATATTTTTTTTGCTTTTTAATATTTTTCCGCTAAAAAAAAAATCCCGATTTTCATATATTTTTTTGGCTTTTAAATCTTTTTCCGTTAAAAAAAAATTCCCGATTTTCATATATTTTTTTTGCTTTTTTTCATTTTCCGCTAAAAAAAAAATCCCGATTTTCATATATTTTTTTGGGTTTTTTTCTTTTTCCGCTAAAAAAAAAATCCCGATTTTCATATATTTTTTTTGCTTTTTTTTCATTTTCCGTTAAAAAAAAATTCCCGATTTTCATATATTTTTTTTGCTTTTTAATCTTTTTCCGCTAAAAAAAAAATCCCGATTTTCATATATTTTTTTTGCTTTTAAATCTTTTTCCGCTAAAAAAAAAATCCTGATTTTCATATATTTTTTTTGCTTTTTAATCTTTTTCCGCTAAAAAAAATTTCCCGATTTTAATATATTTTTTTTGCTTTTTAATCTTTTTCCGCTAAAAAAATTTTCCCGATTTTCATATATTTTTTTTGCTTTTTAATCTTTTTCCGCTAAAAAAAAATTCCCGATTTTCATATATTTTTTTTGCTTTTTTTCATTTTCCGCTAAAAAAAAAATCCCGATTTTCATATATTTTTTTTGCTTTTTAATCTTTTTCCGCTAAAAAAAAAATCCCGATTTTCATATATTTTTTTGGGTTTTTTTCTTTTTCCGCTAAAAAAAAAATCCCGATTTTCATATATTTTTTTTGCTTTTTTTTCATTTTCCGTTAAAAAAAAATTCCCGATTTTCATATATTTTTTTTGCTTTTTAATCTTTTTCCGCTAAAAAAAAAATCCCGATTTTCATATATTTTTTTTGCTTTTAAATCTTTTTCCGCTAAAAAAAAAATCCCGATTTTCATATATTTTTTTTGCTTTTTAATCTTTTTCCGCTAAAAAAATTTTCCCGATTTTCATATATTTTTTTTGCTTTTTAATATTTTTCCGCTAAAAAAAAAATCCCGATTTTCATATATTTTTTTTGCTTTTTAATCTTTTTCCGCTAAAAAAAAAATCCCGATTTTCATATATTTTTTTGGGTTTTTTTCTTTTTCCGCTAAAAAAAAAATCCCGATTTTCATATATTTTTTTTGCTTTTTAATCTTTTTCCGCTAAAAAAAAATTCCCGATTTTCATATATTTTTTTTGCTTTTTAATCTTTTTCCGCTAAAAAAAAAATCCCGATTTTCATATATTTTTTTTGCTTTTTAATCTTTTTCCGCTAAAAAAAAAATCCCGATTTTCATATATTTTTTTTGATTTTTAATCTTTTTCCGCTAAAAAAAAAATCCCGATTTTCATATATTTTTTTTGCTTTTTAATCTTTTTCCGCTAAAAAAAAAATCCCGATTTTCATATATTTTTTTTGCTTTTAAATCTTTTTCCGCTAAAAAAAAAATCCCGATTTTCATATATTTTTTTTGCTTTTTATTCTTTTTCCGCTAAAAAAAAAATCCCGATTTTCATATATTTTTTTTGCTTTTTAATCTTTTTCCGCTAAAAAAAAAATCCCGATTTTCATATATTTTTTTTGCTTTTTAATCTTTTTCCGCTAAAAAAAAAATCCCGATTTTCATATATTTTTTTTGCTTTTAAATCTTTTTGCGCTAAAAAAAAAATCCCGATTTTCATATATTTTTTTTGCTTTTTTTCATTTTCCGTTAAAAAAAAAATCCCGATTTTAATATATTTTTTTTGGTTTTTTTCTTTTTCCGCTAAAAAAAAAATCCCGATTTTCATATATATTTTTTGCTTTTTAATCTTTTTCCGCTAAAAAAAAATTTCCGATTTTCATATATTTTTTTTGCTTTTTTTCATTTTCCGCTAAAAAAAAAATCCCGATTTTCTTTTATTTTTTTTGCTTTTTAATCTTTTTCCGCTAAAAAAAAAATCCCGATTTTCATATATTTTTTTTGCTTTTTAATCTTTTTCCGCTAAAAAAAAAATCCCGATTTTCATATATTTTTTTTGCTTTTTAATCTTTTTCCGCTAAAAAAAAAATCCCGATTTTAATATATTTTTTTTGGTTTTTTTCTTTTTCCGCTAAAAAAAAAATCCCGATTTTCATATATATTTTTTGCTTTTTAATCTTTTTCCGCTAAAAAAAAATTTCCGATTTTCATATATTTTTTTTGCTTTTTTTCATTTTCCGCTAAAAAAAAAATCCCGATTTTCATATATTTTTTTTGCTTTTTAATCTTTTTCCGCTAAAAAAAAAATCCCGATTTTCATATATTTTTTTTGCTTTTTAATCTTTTTCCGCTAAAAAAAAAATCCCGATTTTCATATATTTTTTTTGCTTTTTATTCTTTTTCCGCTAAAAAAAAAATCCCGATTTTAATATATTTTTTTTGGTTTTTTTCTTTTTCCGCTAAAAAAAAAATCCCGATTTTCATATATATTTTTTGCTTTTTAATCTTTTTCCGCTAAAAAAAAATTTCCGATTTTCATATATTTTTTTTGCTTTTTTTCATTTTCCGCTAAAAAAAAAATCCCGATTTTCATATATTTTTTTTGCTTTTTAATCTTTTTCCGCTAAAAAAAAAATCCCGATTTTCATATATTTTTTTTGCTTTTAAATCTTTTTCCGCTAAAAAAAAAATCCCGATTTTCATATATTTTTTTTGCTTTTTATTCTTTTTCCGCTAAAAAAAAAATCCCGATTTTCATATATTTTTTTTGCTTTTTAATCTTTTTCCGCTAAAAAAAAAATCCCGATTTTCATATATTTTTTTTGCTTTTTAATCTTTTTCCGCTAAAAAAAAAATCCCGATTTTCATATATTTTTTTTGCTTTTAAATCTTTTTCCGCTAAAAAAAAAATCCCGATTTTCATATATTTTTTTTGCTTTTTTTCATTTTCCGTTAAAAAAAAAATCCCGATTTTAATATATTTTTTTTGGTTTTTTTCTTTTTCCGCTAAAAAAAAAATCCCGATTTTCATATATATTTTTTGCTTTTTAATCTTTTTCCGCTAAAAAAAAATTTCCGATTTTCATATATTTTTTTTGCTTTTTTTCATTTTCCGCTAAAAAAAAAATCCCGATTTTCATATATTTTTTTTGCTTTTTAATCTTTTTCCGCTAAAAAAAAAATCCCGATTTTCATATATTTTTTTTGCTTTTTAATCTTTTTCCGCTAAAAAAAAAATCCCGATTTTCATATATTTTTTTTGCTTTTTAATATTTTTCCGCTAAAAAAAAAATCCCGATTTTCATATTTTTTTTTTGCTTTTTAATCTTTTTCCGCTAAAAAAAAAATCCCGATTTTCATATATTTTTTTTGCTTTTTAATATTTTTCCGCTAAAAAAAAAATCCCGATTTTCATATATTTTTTTTGCTTTTTAATCTTTTTCCGCTAAAAAAAAAATCCCGATTTTCATATATTTTTTTGGGTTTTTTTCTTTTTCCGCTAAAAAAAAAATCCCGATTTTCATATATTTTTTTTGCTTTTTTTTCATTTTCCGTTAAAAAAAAATTCCCGATTTTCATATATTTTTTTTGCTTTTTAATCTTTTTCCGCTAAAAAAAAAATCCCGATTTTCATATATTTTTTTTGCTTTTTAATCTTTTTCCGCTAAAAAAAAAATCCCGATTTTCATATATTTTTTTTGCTTTTTTTCATTTTCCGCTAAGAAAAAAATCCCGATTTTCATATATTTTTTTTGCTTTTTAATCTTTTTCCGCTAAAAAAAAAATCCCGATTTTCATATATTTTTTTTGCTTTTTATTCTTTTTCCGCTAAAAAAAAAATCCCGATTTTCATATATTTTTTTTGCTTTTGAATCTTTTTCCGCTAAAAAAAAAATCCCGATTTTCATATATTTTTTTTGCTTTTTAATATTTTTCCGCTAAAAAAAAAATCCCGATTTTCATATATTTTTTTTGCTTTTTAATCTTTTTCCGCTAAAAAAAAAATCCCGATTTTCATATATTTTTTTGGGTTTTTTTCTTTTTCCGCTAAAAAAAAAATCCCGATTTTCATATATTTTTTTTGCTTTTAAATCTTTTTCCGCTAAAAAAAAAATCCCGATTTTCATATATTTTTTTTGCTTTTTAATCTTTTTCCGCTAAAAAAATTTTCCCGATTTTCATATATTTTTTTTGCTTTTTAATATTTTTCCGCTAAAAAAAAAATCCCGATTTTCATATATTTTTTTGGCTTTTAAATCTTTTTCCGTTAAAAAAAAATTCCCGATTTTCATATATTTTTTTTGCTTTTTTTCATTTTCCGCTAAAAAAAAAATCCCGATTTTCATATATTTTTTTGGGTTTTTTTCTTTTTCCGCTAAAAAAAAAATCCCGATTTTCATATATTTTTTTTGCTTTTTTTTCATTTTCCGTTAAAAAAAAATTCCCGATTTTCATATATTTTTTTTGCTTTTTAATCTTTTTCCGCTAAAAAAAAAATCCCGATTTTCATATATTTTTTTTGCTTTTAAATCTTTTTCCGCTAAAAAAAAAATCCCGATTTTCATATATTTTTTTTGCTTTTTAATCTTTTTCCGCTAAAAAAAATTTCCCGATTTTCATATATTTTTTTTGCTTTTTAATCTTTTTCCGCTAAAAAAAATTTCCCGATTTTCATATATTTTTTTTGCTTTTTAATCTTTTTCCGCTAAAAAAAAATTCCCGATTTTCATATATTTTTTTTGCTTTTTTTCATTTTCCGCTAAAAAAAAAATCCCGATTTTCATATATTTTTTTTGCTTTTTAATCTTTTTCCGCTAAAAAAAAAAATCCCGATTTTCATATATTTTTTTGGGTTTTTTTCTTTTTCCGCTAAAAAAAAAATCCCGATTTTCATATATTTTTTTTGCTTTTTTTTCATTTTCCGTTAAAAAAAAATTCCCGATTTTCATATATTTTTTTTGCTTTTTAATCTTTTTCCGCTAAAAAAAAAATCCCGATTTTCATATATTTTTTTTGCTTTTAAATCTTTTTCCGCTAAAAAAAAAATCCCGATTTTCATATATTTTTTTTGCTTTTTAATCTTTTTCCGCTAAAAAAATTTTCCCGATTTTCATATATTTTTTTTGCTTTTTAATATTTTTCCGCTAAAAAAAAAATCCCGATTTTCATATATTTTTTTTGCTTTTTAATCTTTTTCCGCTAAAAAAAAAATCCCGATTTTCATATATTTTTTTGGGTTTTTTTCTTTTTCCGCTAAAAAAAAAATCCCGATTTTCATATATTTTTTTTGCTTTTTAATCTTTTTCCGCTAAAAAAAAATTCCCGATTTTCATATATTTTTTTTGCTTTTTAATCTTTTTCCGCTAAAAAAAAAATCCCGATTTTCATATATTTTTTTTGCTTTTTAATCTTTTTCCGCTAAAAAAAAAATCCCGATTTTAATATATTTTTTTTGATTTTTAATCTTTTTCCGCTAAAAAAAAAATCCCGATTTTCATATATTTTTTTTGCTTTTTAATCTTTTTCCGCTAAAAAAAAAATCCCGATTTTCATATATTTTTTTTGCTTTTAAATCTTTTTCCGCTAAAAAAAAAATCCCGATTTTCATATATTTTTTTTGCTTTTTAATCTTTTTCCGCTAAAAAAAAAATCCCGATTTTCATATATTTTTTTTGCTTTTTAATCTTTTTCCGCTAAAAAAAAAATCCCGATTTTCATATATTTTTTTTGCTTTTTAATCTTTTTCCGCTAAAAAAAAAATCCCGATTTTCATATATTTTTTTTGCTTTTAAATCTTTTTCCGCTAAAAAAAAAATCCCGATTTTCATATATTTTTTTTGCTTTTTTTCATTTTCCGTTAAAAAAAAAATCCCGATTTTAATATATTTTTTTTGGTTTTTTTCTTTTTCCGCTAAAAAAAAAATCCCGATTTTCATATATATTTTTTGCTTTTTAATCTTTTTCCGCTAAAAAAAAATTTCCGATTTTCATATATTTTTTTTGCTTTTTTTCATTTTCCGCTAAAAAAAAAATCCCGATTTTCATATATTTTTTTTGCTTTTTAATCTTTTTCCGCTAAAAAAAAAATCCCGATTTTCATATATTTTTTTTGCTTTTTAATCTTTTTCCGCTAAAAAAAAAATCCCGATTTTCATATATTTTTTTTGCTTTTTAATATTTTTCCGCTAAAAAAAAAATCCCGATTTTCATATATTTTTTTTGCTTTTTAATCTTTTTCCGCTAAAAAAAAAATCCCGATTTTCATATATTTTTTTTGCTTTTTAATATTTTTCCGCTAAAAAAAAAATCCCGATTTTCATATATTTTTTTTGCTTTTTAATCTTTTTCCGCTAAAAAAAAAATCCCGATTTTCATATATTTTTTTTGCTTTTTTTCATTTTCCGCTAAAAAAAAAATCCCGATTTTCATATATTTTTTTTGCTTTTTAATCTTTTTCCGCTAAAAAAAAAATCCCGATTTTCATATATTTTTTTGGGTTTTTTTCTTTTTCCGCTAAAAAAAAATCCCGATTTTCATATATTTTTTTGGCTTTTTTTTCATTTTCCGTTAAAAAAAAAATCCCGATTTTCATATATTTTTTTTGCTTTTTAATCTTTTTCCGCTAAAAAAAAAATCCCGATTTTCATATATTTTTTTTGCTTTTTAATCTTTTTCCGCTAAAAAAAAATTCCCGATTTTCATATATTTTTTTTGCTTTTTTTCATTTTCCGCTAAGAAAAAAATCCCGATTTTCATATATTTTTTTTGCTTTTTAATCTTTTTCCGCTAAAAAAAAAATCCCGATTTTCATATATTTTTTTTGCTTTTTATTCTTTTTCCGCTAAAAAAAAAATCCCGATTTTCATATATTTTTTTTGCTTTTGAATCTTTTTCCGCTAAAAAAAAAATCCCGATTTTCATATATTTTTTTTGCTTTTTAATATTTTTCCGCTAAAAAAAAAATCCCGATTTTCATATATTTTTTTTGCTTTTTAATCTTTTTCCGCTAAAAAAAAAATCCCGATTTTCATATATTTTTTTGGGTTTTTTTATTTTTCCGCTAAAAAAAAAATCCCGATTTTCATATATTTTTTTTGCTTTTAAATCTTTTTCCGCTAAAAAAAAAATCCCGATTTTCATATATTTTTTTTGCTTTTTAATCTTTTTCCGCTAAAAAAATTTTCCCGATTTTCATATATTTTTTTTTCTTTTTAATATTTTTCCGCTAAAAAAAAAATCCCGATTTTCATATATTTTTTTTGCTTTTTAATCTTTTTCCGCTAAAAAAAAAATCCCGATTTTCATATATTTTTTTGGGTTTTTTTCTTTTTCCGCTAAAAAAAAAATCCCGATTTTCATATATTTTTTTTGCTTTTTAATCTTTTTCCGCTAAAAAAAAATTCCCGATTTTCATATATTTTTTTTGCTTTTTAATCTTTTTCCGCTAAAAAAAAAATCCCGATTTTCATATATTTTTTTTGCTTTTTAATCTTTTTCCGCTAAAAAAAAATTCCCGATTTTCATATATTTTTTTTGATTTTTAATCTTTTTCCGCTAAAAAAAAAATCCCGATTTTCATATATTTTTTTTGCTTTTTAATCTTTTTCCGCTAAAAAAAAAATCCCGATTTTCATATATTTTTTTTGCTTTTTAATCTTTTTCCGCTAAAAAAAAAATCCCGATTTTCATATATTTTTTTTGCTTTTAAATCTTTTTCCGCTAAAAAAAAAATCCCGATTTTCATATATTTTTTTTGCTTTTTTTCATTTTCCGTTAAAAAAAAAATCCCGATTTTAATATATTTTTTTTGTTTTTTTTCTTTTTCCGCTAAAAAAAAAATCCCGATTTTCATATATTTTTTTTGCTTTTTAATCTTTTTCCGCTAAAAAAAAATTTCCGATTTTCATATATTTTTTTTGCTTTTTTTCATTTTCCGCTAAAAAAAAAATCCCGATTTTCATATATTTTTTTTGCTTTTTAATCTTTTTCCGCTAAAAAAAAAATCCCGATTTTCATATATTTTTTTTGCTTTTTAATCTTTTTCCGCTAAAAAAAAAATCCCGATTTTCATATATTTTTTTTGCTTTTTAATATTTTTCCGCTAAAAAAAAAATCCCGATTTTCATATATTTTTTTTGCTTTTTAATCTTTTTCCGCTAAAAAAAAAATCCCGATTTTCATATATTTTTTTTGCTTTTTAATATTTTTCCGCTAAAAAAAAAATCCCGATTTTCATATATTTTTTTTGCTTTTTAATCTTTTTCCGCTAAATTTTTTTTTCCGATTTTCATATATTTTTTTTGCTTTTTTTCATTTTCCGCTAAAAAAAAAATCCCGATTTTCATATATTTTTTTTGCTTTTTAATCTTTTTCCGCTAAAAAAAAAATCCCGATTTTCATATATTTTTTTTGCTTTTTAATCTTTTTCCGCTAAAAAAAAAATCCCGATTTTCATATATTTTTTTTGCTTTTAAATCTTTTTCCGCTAAAAAAAAAATCCCGATTTTCATATATTTTTTTTGCTTTTTTTCATTTTCCGTTAAAAAAAAAATCCCGATTTTAATATATTTTTTTTGGTTTTTTTCTTTTTCCGCTAAAAAAAAAATCCCGATTTTCATATATTTTTTTTGCTTTTTAATCTTTTTCCGCTAAAAAAAAATTTCCGATTTTCATATATTTTTTTTGCTTTTTTTCATTTTCCGCTAAAAAAAAAATCCCGATTTTCATATATTTTTTTTGCTTTTTAATCTTTTTCCGCTAAAAAAAAAATCCCGATTTTCATATATTTTTTTTGCTTTTTAATCTTTTTCCGCTAAAAAAAAAATCCCGATTTTCATATATTTTTTTTGCTTTTTAATATTTTTCCGCTAAAAAAAAAATCCCGATTTTCATATATTTTTTTTGCTTTTTAATCTTTTTCCGCTAAAAAAAAAATCCCGATTTTCATATATTTTTTTTGCTTTTTAATATTTTTCCGCTAAAAAAAAAATCCTGATTTTCATATATTTTTTTTGCTTTTTAATCTTTTTCCGCTAAATTTTTTTTTCCGATTTTCATATATTTTTTTTGCTTTTTTTCATTTTCCGCTAAAAAAAAAATCCCGATTTTCATATATTTTTTTTGCTTTTTAATCTTTTTCCGCTAAAAAAAAAATCCCGATTTTCATATATTTTTTTGGGTTTTTTTTCTTTTTCCGCTAAAAAAAAAATCCCGATTTTCATATATTTTTTTTGCTTTTTAATATTTTTCCGCTAAAAAAAAAATCCTGATTTTCATATATTTTTTTTGCTTTTTAATCTTTTTCCGCTAAATTTTTTTTTCCGATTTTCATATATTTTTTTTGCTTTTTTTCATTTTCCGCTAAAAAAAAAATCCCGATTTTCATATATTTTTTTTGCTTTTTAATCTTTTTCCGCTAAAAAAAAAATCCCGATTTTCATATATTTTTTTGGGTTTTTTTCTTTTTCCGCTAAAAAAAAAATCCCGATTTTCATATATTTTTTTTGCTTTTTAATCTTTTTCCGCTAAAAAAAAATTCCCGATTTTCATATATTTTTTTTGCTTTTTAATCTTTTTCCGCTAAAAAAAAAATCCCGATTTTCATATATTTTTTTTGCTTTTTAATCTTTTTCCGCTAAAAAAAAAATCCCGATTTTCATATATTTTTTTTGATTTTAAATCTTTTTCCGCTAAAAAAAAAATCCCGATTTTCATATATTTTTTTTGCTTTTTAATCTTTTTCCGCTAAAAAAAAAATCCCGATTTTCATATATTTTTTTTGCTTTTAAATCTTTTTCCGCTAAAAAAAAAATCCCGATTTTCATATATTTTTTTTGATTTTTTTTCTTTTTCCGCTAAAAAAAAAATCCCGATTTTCATATATTTTTTTTGCTTTTTAATCTTTTTCCGCTAAAAAAAAAATCCCGATTTTCATATATTTTTTTTGCTTTTTAATCTTTTTCCGCTAAAAAAAAAATCCCGATTTTCATATATTTTTTTTGCTTTTAAATCTTTTTCCGCTAAAAAAAAAATCCCGATTTTCATATATTTTTTTTGCTTTTTTTCATTTTCCGTTAAAAAAAAAATCCCGATTTTAATATATTTTTTTTGGTTTTTTTCTTTTTCCGCTAAAAAAAAAATCCCGATTTTCATATATTTTTTTTGCTTTTTAATCTTTTTCCGCTAAAAAAAAATTTCCGATTTTCATATATTTTTTTTGCTTTTTTTCATTTTCCGCTAAAAAAAAAATCCCGATTTTCATATATTTTTTTTGCTTTTTAATCTTTTTCCGCTAAAAAAAAATTCCCGATTTTCATATATTTTTTTTGCTTTTTAATCTTTTTCCGCTAAAAAAAAAATCCCGATTTTCATATATTTTTTTTGCTTTTTAATCTTTTTCCGCTAAAAAAAAAATCCCGATTTTCATATATTTTTTTTGTTTTTTTTCTTTTTCCGCTAAAAAAAAAATCCCGATTTTCATATATTTTTTTGCTTTTTAATCTTTTTCCGCTAAAAATTTTTTTCCGATTTTCATATATTTTTTTTGCTTTTTTTCATTTTCCGCTAAAAAAAAAATCCCGATTTTCATATATTTTTTTTGCTTTTTAATCTTTTTCCGCTAAAAAAAAATTCCCGATTTTCATATATTTTTTTTGCTTTTTAATCTTTTTCCGCTAAAAATTTTTTTCCGATTTTCATATATTTTTTTGCTTTTTTTCATTTTCCGCTAAAAAAAAAATCCCGATTTTCATATATTTTTTTTGCTTTTTAATCTTTTTCCGTTAAAAAAAAATTCCCGATTTTCATATATTTTTTTTGCTTTTTTTCATTTTCCGCTAAAAAAAAATTCCCCATTTTCATATATTTTTTTGGCTTTTTAATCTTTTTCCGCTAAAAAAAAAATCCCGATTTTCATATATTTTTTTTGCTTTTTAATCTTTTTCCGCTAAAAAAAAATTTCCGATTTTCATATATTTTTTTTGCTTTTTTTCATTTTCCACTAAAAAACAAAATCCCGATTTTCATATATTTTTTTTGCTTTTTAATCTTTTTCCGCTAAAAAAAAAATCCCGATTTTCATATATTTTTTTTGGTTTTTTTATTTTTCCGGTAAAAAAAAAATCCCGATTTTCATATATTTTTTTTGCTTTTTTTTCATTTTCCGTTAAAAAAAAATTCCCGATTTTCATATATTTTTTTTGCTTTTTAATCTTTTTCCGCTAAAAAAAAAATCCCGATTTTCATATATTTTTTTTGCTTTTAAATCTTTTTCCGCTAAAAAAAAAATCCCGATTTTCATATATTTTTTTTGCTTTTTAATCTTTTTCCGCTAAAAAAAATTTCCCGATTTTCATATATTTTTTTTGCTTTTTAATCTTTTTCCGCTAAAAAAAAATTCCCGATTTTCATATATTTTTTTTGCTTTTTTTCATTTTCCGTTAAAAAAAAAATCCCGATTTTAATATATTTTTTTTGGTTTTTTTCTTTTTCCGCTAAAAAAAAAATCCCGACTTTCATATATTTTTTTTGCTTTTTAATCTTTTTCCGCTAAAAAAAATTTTTCGATTTTCATATATTTTTTTTGCTTTTTTTCATTTTCCGCTAAAAAAAAAATCCCGATTTTCATATATTTTTTTTGCTTTTTAATCTTTTTCCGTTAAAAAAAAATTCCCGATTTTCATATATTTTTTTTGCTTTTTAATCTTTTTCCGCTAAAAAAAAATTCCCGATTTTCATATATTTTTTTTGCTTTTTTTCATTTTCCGTTAAAAAAAAAATCCCGATTTTCATATATTTTTTTAGCTTTTTTTTCATTTTCCGTTAAAAAAATTTTCCCGATTTTCATATATTTTTTTTGCTTTTTAATCTTTTTCCGCTAAAAAAAAAATCCCGATTTTCATATATTTTTTTGCTTTTAAATCTTTTTCCGCTAAAAAAAAAATCCCGATTTTCATATATTTTTTTTGCCTTTTAATCTTTTTCCGCTAAAAAAAAAATCCCGATTTTCATATATTTTTTTGGCTTTTAAATCTTTTTCCGCTAAAAAAAAAATCCCGATTTTCATATATTTTTTTTGCTTTTTATTCTTTTTCCGCTAAAAAAAAAATCCCGATTTTCATATATTTTTTTTGCTTTTTATTCTTTTTCCGCTAAAAAAAAAATCCCGATTTTCATATATTTTTTTTGCTTTTTAATATTTTTCCGCTAAAAAAAAAATCCCGATTTTCATATATTTTTTTTGCTTTTTAATCTTTTTCCGCTAAAAAAAATATCCCGATTTTCATATATTTTTTTTGGTTTTTTTCTTTTTCCGCTAAAAAAAAAATCCCGATTTTCATATATTTTTTTTGCTTTTTTTTCATTTTCCGTTAAAAAAAAATTCCCGATTTTCATATATTTTTTTTGCTTTTTAATCTTTTTCCGCTAAAAAAAAAATCCCGATTTTCATATATTTTTTTTGCTTTTTAATCTTTTTCCGCTAAAAAAAAAATCCCGATTTTCATATATTTTTTTTGCTTTTTAATATTTTTCCGCTAAAAAAAAAATCCCGATTTTCATATATTTTTTTTGCTTTTTAATCTTTTTCCGCTAAAAATTTTTTTCCGATTTTCATATATTTTTTTTGCTTTTTTTCATTTTCCGCTAAAAAAAAAATCCCGATTTTCATATATTTTTTTGGCTTTTTAATCTTTTTCCGCTAAAAAAAAAATCCCGATTTTCATATATTTTTTTTGCTTTTTAATCTTTTTCCGCTAAAAAAAAAATCCCGATTTTCATATATTTTTTTGGGTTTTTTTCTTTTTCCGCTAAAAAAAAAATCCCGATTTTCATATATTTTTTTTGCTTTTTTTTCATTTTCCGTTAAAAAAAATTCCCGATTTTCATATATTTTTTTTGCTTTTTAATCTTTTTCCGCTAAAAAAAAAATCCCGATTTTCATATATTTTTTTTGCTTTTTAATCTTTTTCCGCTAAAAAAAAATTCCCGATTTTCATATATTTTTTTTGCTTTTTTTCATTTTCCGCTAAGAAAAAAATCCCGATTTTCATATATTTTTTTTGCTTTTTAATCTTTTTCCGCTAAAAAAAAAATCCCGATTTTCATATATTTTTTTTGCTTTTTATTCTTTTTCCGCTAAAAAAAAAATCCCGATTTTCATATATTTTTTTTGCTTTTTAATCTTTTTCCGCTAAAAAAAAAATCCCGATTTTCATATATTTTTTTTGCTTTTTAATATTTTTCCGCTAAAAAAAAAATCCCGATTTTCATATATTTTTTTTGCTTTTTAATCTTTTTCCGCTAAAAAAAAAATCCCGATTTTCATATATTTTTTTGGGTTTTTTTCTTTTTCCGCTAAAAAAAAAATCCCGATTTTCATATATTTTTTTTGCTTTTTAATCTTTTTCCGCTAAAAAAAAATTCCCGATTTTCATATATTTTTTTTGCTTTTTAATCTTTTTCCGCTAAAAAAAAAATCCCGATTTTCATATATTTTTTTTGCTTTTTAATCTTTTTCCGCTAAAAAAAAAATCCCGATTTTCATATATTTTTTTTGATTTTAAATCTTTTTCCGCTAAAAAAAAAATCCCGATTTTCATATATTTTTTTTGCTTTTTAATCTTTTTCCGCTAAAAAAAAAATCCCGATTTTCATATATTTTTTTTGCTTTTAAATCTTTTTCCGCTAAAAAAAAAATCCCGATTTTCATATATTTTTTTTGCTTTTTATTATTTTTCCGCTAAAAAAAAAATCCCGATTTTCATATATTTTTTTTGCTTTTTAATCTTTTTCCGCTAAAAAAAAAATCCCGATTTTCATATATTTTTTTTGCTTTTTAATCTTTTTCCGCTAAAAAAAAAATCCCGATTTTCATATATTTTTTTTGCTTTTAAATCTTTTTCCGCTAAAAAAAAAATCCCGATTTTCATATATTTTTTTTGCTTTTTTTCATTTTCCGTTAAAAAAAAAATCCCGATTTTAATATATTTTTTTTGGTTTTTTTCTTTTTCCGCTAAAAAAAAAATCCCGATTTTCATATATTTTTTTTGCTTTTTAATCTTTTTCCGCTAAAAAAAAATTTCCGATTTTCATATATTTTTTTTGCTTTTTTTCATTTTCCGCTAAAAAAAAAATCCCGATTTTCATATATTTTTTTTGCTTTTTAATCTTTTTCCGCTAAAAAAAAATTCCCGATTTTCATATATTTTTTTTGCTTTTTAATCTTTTTCCGCTAAAAAAAAAATCCCGATTTTCATATATTTTTTTTGCTTTTTAATCTTTTTCCGCTAAAAAAAAAATCCCGATTTTCATATATTTTTTTTGGTTTTTTTCTTTTTCCGCTAAAAAAAAAATCCCGATTTTCATATATTTTTTTTGCTTTTTAATCTTTTTCCGCTAAAAATTTTTTTCCGATTTTCATATATTTTTTTTGCTTTTTTTCATTTTCCGCTAAAAAAAAAATCCCGATTTTCATATATTTTTTTTGCCTTTTAATCTTTTTCCGCTAAAAAAAAATTCCCGATTTTCATATATTTTTTTTGGTTTTTAATCTTTTTCCGCTAAAAATTTTTTTCCGATTTTCATATATTTTTTTGCTTTTTTTCATTTTCCGCTAAAAAAAAAATCCCGATTTTCATATATTTTTTTTGCTTTTTAATCTTTTTCCGTTAAAAAAAAATTCCCGATTTTCATATATTTTTTTTGCTTTTTTTCATTTTCCGCTAAAAAAAAATTCCCCATTTTCATATATTTTTTTGGCTTTTTAATCTTTTTCCGCTAAAAAAAAAATCCCGATTTTCATATATTTTTTTTGCTTTTTAATCTTTTTCCGCTAAAAAAAAATTTCCGATTTTCATATATTTTTTTTGCTTTTTTTCATTTTCCACTAAAAAAAAAATCCCGATTTTCATATATTTTTTTTGCTTTTTAATCTTTTTCCGCTAAAAAAAAAATCCCGATTTTCATATATTTTTTTTGGTTTTTTTCTTTTTCCGCTAAAAAAAAAATCCCGATTTTCATATATTTTTTTTGCTTTTTTTTCATTTTCCGTTAAAAAAAAATTCCCGATTTTCATATATTTTTTTTGCTTTTTAATCTTTTTCCGCTAAAAAAAAAATCCCGATTTTCATATATTTTTTTTGCTTTTAAATCTTTTTCCGCTAAAAAAAAAATTCCCGATTTTCATATATTTTTTTTGCTTTTTAATCTTTTTCCGCTAAAAAAAATTTCCCGATTTTAATATATTTTTTTTGCTTTTTAATCTTTTTCCGCTAAAAAAAAATTCCCGATTTTCTTATATTTTTTTTGCTTTTTTTCATTTTCCGTTAAAAAAAAAATCCCGATTTTAATATATTTTTTTTGGTTTTTTTCTTTTTCCTCTAAAAAAAAATTCCCGATTTTCATATATTTTTTTTGGTTTTTTTCTTTTTCCGCTAAAAAAAAAGTCCCGATTTTCATATATTTTTTTTGCTTTTTATTCTTTTTCCGCTAAAAAAAATTTCCCGATTTTCATATATTTTTTTTGCTTTTTATTCTTTTTCCGCTAAAAAAAAATTCCCGATTTTCGTATATTTTTTTTGCTTTTTAATCTTTTTCCGCTAAAAAAAAAGTCCCGATTTTCATATATTTTTTTTGCTTTTTATTCTTTTTCCGCTAAAAAAAATTTCCCGATTTTCATATCTTTTTTTGGCTTTTTAATCTTTTTCCGCTAAAAAAAAAGTCCCCATTTTCATATATTTTTTTTGCTTTTTATTCTTTTTCCGCTAAAAAAAAATTCCCGATTTTCGTATATTTTTTTTGGTTTTTTTCTTTTTCCGCTAAAAAAAAAATCCCGATTTTCATATATTTTTTTTGCTTTTTAATCTTTTTCCGCTAAAATTTTTTTACCGATTTTCATATATTTTTTTTGCTTTTTAATCTTTTTCCGTTAAAAAAAAATTCCCGATTTTCATATATTTTTTTTGCTTTTTTTCATTTTCCGCTAAAAAAAAATTCCCCATTTTCATATATTTTTTTGGCTTTTTAATCTTTTTCCGCTAAAAAAAAAATCCCGATTTTCATATATTTTTTTTGCTTTTTAATCTTTTTCCGCTAAAAAAAAATTTCCGATTTTCATATATTTTTTTTGCTTTTTTTCATTTTCCACTAAAAAAAAAATCCCGATTTTCATATATTTTTTTTGCTTTTTAATCTTTTTCCGCTAAAAAAAAAATCCCGATTTTCATATATTTTTTTTGGTTTTTTTCTTTTTCCGCTAAAAAAAAAATCCCGATTTTCATATATTTTTTTTGCTTTTTTTTCATTTTCCGTTAAAAAAAAATTCCCGATTTTCATATATTTTTTTTGCTTTTTAATCTTTTTCCGCTAAAAAAAAAATCCCGATTTTCATATATTTTTTTTGCTTTTAAATCTTTTTCCGCTAAAAAAAAAATCCCGATTTTCATATATTTTTTTTGCTTTTTAATCTTTTTCCGCTAAAAAAAATTTCCCGATTTTAATATATTTTTTTTGCTTTTTAATCTTTTTCCGCTAAAAAAAAATTCCCGATTTTCATATATTTTTTTTGCTTTTTTTCATTTTCCGTTAAAAAAAAAATCCCGATTTTAATATATTTTTTTTGGTTTTTTTCTTTTTCCTCTAAAAAAAAATTCCCGATTTTCATATATTTTTTTTGGTTTTTTTCTTTTTCCGCTAAAAAAAAAGTCCCGATTTTCATATATTTTTTTTGCTTTTTATTCTTTTTCCGCTAAAAAAAATTTCCCGATTTTCATATATTTTTTTTGCTTTTTATTCTTTTTCCGCTAAAAAAAAATTCCCGATTTTCGTATATTTTTTTTGCTTTTTAATCTTTTTCCGCTAAAAAAAAAGTCCCGATTTTCATATATTTTTTTTGCTTTTTATTCTTTTTCCGCTAAAAAAAATTTCCCGATTTTCATATCTTTTTTTGGCTTTTTAATCTTTTTCCGCTAAAAAAAAAGTCCCGATTTTCATATATTTTTTTTGCTTTTTATTCTTTTTCCGCTAAAAAAAAATTCCCGATTTTCGTATATTTTTTTTGGTTTTTTTCTTTTTCCGCTAAAAAAAAAATCCCGATTTTCATATATTTTTTTTGCTTTTTATTGTTTTTCCGCTAAAAAAAATTCCCGATTTTCATATATTTTTTTTGCTTTTTAATCTTTTTCCGCTAAAAAAAAAATCCCGATTTTCATATATTTTTTTTGCTTTTTAATCTTTTTCCGCTAAAAAAAAAATCCCGATTTTCATATATTTTTTTTCTTTTTTTTCTTTTTCCGCTAAAAAAAAAATCCCGATTTTCATATATTTTTTTTGGTTTTTTTCTTTTTCCGCTAAAAAAAAAATCCCGATTTTCATATATTTTTTTTGCTTTTTATTCTTTTTCCGCTAAAAAAAAAATCCCGATTTTCGTATATTTTTTTTGCTTTTTAATCTTTTTCCGCTAAAAAAAAAATCCCGATTTTCATATATTTTTTTTGCTTTTTATTCTTTTTCCGCTAAAAAAAAATTCCCGATTTTCATATATTTTTTTTGGTTTTTTTCTTTTTCCGCTAAAAAAAGAGTCCCGATTTTCATATATTTTTTTTGCTTTTTATTCTTTTTCCGCTAAAAAAAATTTCCCGATTTTCATATTTTTTTTTTGCTTTTTATTCTTTTTCCGCTAAAAAAAAATTCCCGATTTTCGTATATTTTTTTTGCTTTTTAATCTTTTTCCGCTAAAAAAAAAGTCCCGATTTTCATATATTTTTTTTGCTTTTTATTCTTTTTCCGCTAAAAAAATTTTCCCGATTTTCATATATTTTTTTGGCTTTTTAATCTTTTTCCGCTAAAAAAAAAATCCCGATTTTCGTATATTTTTTTTGCTTTTTAATCTTTTTCCGCTAAAAAAAAAATCCCGATTTTCATATATTTTTTTTGGTTTTTTTCTTTTTCCGCTAAAAAAAAAGTCCCGATTTTCATATATTTTTTTGGCTTTTTAATCTTTTTCCGCTAAAAAAAAAATCCCGATTTTAATATATTTTTTTGGCTTTTTAATCTTTTTCCGCTAAAAAAAAAATCCCGATTTTCAAATATTTTTTTGGCTTTTTAATCTTTTTCCGCTAAAAAAAAATTCCCGATTTTCATATATTTTTTTTGCTTTTTATTCTTTTTCCGCTAAAAAAAAAATCCCGATTTTCATATATTCGTTTTGCTTTTTAATCTTTTTCCGCTAAAAAAAAAATCCCGATTTTCATATATTTTTTTTGGTTTTTTTCTTTTTCCGCTAAAAAAAAAGTCCCGATTTTCATATATTTTTTTTGGTTTTTTTCTTTTTCCGCTAAAAAAAAAGTCCCGATTTTCATATATTTTTTTTGCTTTTTATTCTTTTTCCGCTAAAAAAAATTTCCCGATTTTCATATATTTTTTTTGCTTTTTATTCTTTTTCCGCTAAAAAAAAATTCCCGATTTTCGTATATTTTTTTTGCTTTTTAATCTTTTTCCGCTAAAAAAAAAGTCCCGATTTTCATATATTTTTTTTGCTTTTTATTCTTTTTCCGCTAAAAAAATTTTCCCGATTTTCATATATTTTTTTGGCTTTTTAATCTTTTTCCGCTAAAAAAAAAGTCCCGATTTTCATATATTTTTTTTGCTTTTTATTCTTTTTCCGCTAAAAAAAAATTCCCGATTTTCGTATATTTTTTTTGGTTTTTTTCTTTTTCCGCTAAAAAAAAAATCCCGATTTTCATATATTTTTTTTGCTTTTTATTCTTTTTCCGCTAAAATTTTTTTACCGATTTTCATATATTTTTTTTGTTTTTTTTCTTTTTCCGCTAAAAAAAAGTCCCGATTTTCATATATTTTTTTTGCTTTTTATTCTTTTTCCGCTAAAAAAAATTCCCGATTTTCATATATTTTTTTTGCTTTTTATTCTTTTTCCGCTAAAAAAAAAATCCCGATTTTCGTATATTTTTTTTGCTTTTTAATCTTTTTCCGCTAAAAAAAAAATCCCGATTTTCATATATTTTTTTTGGTTTTTTTCTTTTTCCGCTAAAAAAAAAGTCCCGATTTTCATATATTTTTTTTGCTTTTTAATCTTTTTCCGCTAAAAAAAAAATCCCGATTTTCATATATTTTTTTTGCTTTTTAACCTTTTTCCGCTAAAAAAAAAATCCCGATTTTCATATATTTTTTTTGCTTTTTAACCTTTTTCCGCTAAAAAAAAAATCCCGATTTTCATATATTTTTTTTGGTTTTTTTCTTTTTCCGCTAAAAAAAAAGTACCGATTTTCATATATTTTTTTTGCTTTTTATAGTTTTTCCGCTAAAAAAAAATTCCCGATTTTCATATATTTTTTTGGCTTTTTAATCTTTTTCCGCTAAAAAAAAAATCCCGATTTTCATATATTTTTTTTGCTTTTTAATCTTTTTCCGCTAAAAAAAAATTCCCGATTTTCATATATTTTTTTTGCTTTTTATTCTTTTTCCGCTAAAAAAAATTTCCCGATTTTCATATATTTTTTTTGCTTTTTAATCTTTTTCCGCTAAAAAAAAATTCCCGATTTTCATATATTTTTTTTGCTTTTTATTCTTTTTCCGCTAAAAAAAATTTCCCGATTTTCATATATTTTTTTTGCTTTTTATTCTTTTTCCGCTAAAAAAAAATTCCCGATTTTCGTATATTTTTTTTGCTTTTTAATCTTTTTCCGCTAAAAAAAAAGTCCCGATTTTCATATATTTTTTTTGCTTTTTATTCTTTTTCCGCTAAAAAAAATTTCCCGATTTTCATATATTTTTTTGGCTTTTTAATCTTTTTCCGCTAAAAAAAAAGTCCCGATTTTCATATATTTTTTTTGCTTTTTATTCTTTTTCCGCTAAAAAAAAATTCCTGATTTTCGTATATTTTTTTTGGTTTTTTTCTTTTTCCGCTAAAAAAAAAATCCCGATTTTCATATATTTTTTTTGCTTTTTATTCTTTTTCCGCTAAAATTTTTTTACCGATTTTCATATATTTTTTTTGTTTTTTTTCTTTTTCCGCTAAAAAAAAGTCCCGATTTTCATATATTTTTTTTGCTTTTTATTCTTTTTCCGCTAAAAAAAATTCCCGATTTTCATATATTTTTTTTGCTTTTTAATCTTTTTCCGCTAAAAAAAAAATCCCGATTTTCGTATATTTTTTTTGCTTTTTAATCTTTTTCCGCTAAAAAAAAAATCCCGATTTTCATATATTTTTTTTGGTTTTTTTCTTTTTCCGCTAAAAAAAAAGTCCCGATTTTCATATATTTTTTTTGCTTTTTAATCTTTTTCCGCTAAAAAAAAAATCCCGATTTTAATATATTTTTTTGGCTTTTTAATCTTTTTCCGCTAAAAAAAAAATCCCGATTTTCAAATATTTTTTTGGCTTTTTAATCTTTTTCCGCTAAAAAAAAATTCCCGATTTTCATATATTTTTTTTGCTTTTTATTCTTTTTCCGCTAAAAAAAAAATCCCGATTTTCATATATTCGTTTTGCTTTTTAATCTTTTTCCGCTAAAAAAAAAATCCCGATTTTCATATATTTTTTTTGGTTTTTTTCTTTTTCCGCTAAAAAAAAAGTCCCGATTTTCATATATTTTTTTTGGTTTTTTTCTTTTTCCGCTAAAAAAAAAGTCCCGATTTTCATATATTTTTTTTGCTTTTTATTCTTTTTCCGCTAAAAAAAATTTCCCGATTTTCATATATTTTTTTTGCTTTTTATTCTTTTTCCGCTAAAAAAAAATTCCCGATTTTCGTATATTTTTTTTGCTTTTTAATCTTTTTCCGCTAAAAAAAAAGTCCCGATTTTCATATATTTTTTTTGCTTTTTATTCTTTTTCCGCTAAAAAATTTTTCCCGATTTTCATATATTTTTTTGGCTTTTTAATCTTTTTCCGCTAAAAAAAAAGTCCCGATTTTCATATATTTTTTTTGCTTTTTATTCTTTTTCCGCTAAAAAAAAATTCCCGATTTTCGTATATTTTTTTTGGTTTTTTTCTTTTTCCGCTAAAAAAAAAATCCCGATTTTCATATATTTTTTTTGCTTTTTATTCTTTTTCCGCTAAAATTTTTTTACCGATTTTCATATATTTTTTTTGTTTTTTTTCTTTTTCCGCTAAAAAAAAGTCCCGATTTTCATATATTTTTTTTGCTTTTTATTCTTTTTCCGCTAAAAAAAATTCCCGATTTTCATATATTTTTTTTGCTTTTTATTCTTTTTCCGCTAAAAAAAAAATCCCGATTTTCGTATATTTTTTTTGCTTTTTAATCTTTTTCCGCTAAAAAAAAAATCCCGATTTTCATATATTTTTTTTGTTTTTTTTCTTTTTCCGCTAAAAAAAAATTCCCGATTTTCATATATTTTTTTTGCTTTTTAATCTTTTTCCGCTAAAAAAAAAATCCCGATTTTCATATATTTTTTTTGCTTTTTAACCTTTTTCCGCTAAAAAAAAAATCCCGATTTTCATATATTTTTTTTGCTTTTTAACCTTTTTCCGCTAAAAAAAAAATCCCGATTTTCATATATTTTTTTTGGTTTTTTTATTTTTCCGCTAAAAAAAAAGTCCCGATTTTCATATATTTTTTTTGCTTTTTATTCTTTTTCCGCTAAAAAAAAATTCCCGATTTTCATATATTTTTTTGGCTTTTTAATCTTTTTCCGCTAAAAAAAAAATCCCGATTTTCATATATTTTTTTTGCTTTTTAATCTTTTTCCGCTAAAAAAAAATTCCCGATTTTCATATAAATTTTTTGCTTTTTATTCTTTTTCCGCTAAAAAAAATTTCCCGATTTTCATATATTTTTTTTGCTTTTTAATCTTTTTCCGCTAAAAAAAAATTCCCGATTTTCATATATTTTTTTTGCTTTTTTTTCTTTTTCCGCTAAAAAAAATTTCCCGATTTTCATATATTTTTTTTGCTTTTTATTCTTTTTACGCTAAAAAAAAATTCCCGATTTTCGTATATTTTTTTTGCTTTTTAATCTTTTTCCGCTAAAAAAAAAGTCCCGATTTTCATATATTTTTTTTGCTTTTTATTCTTTTTCCGCTAAAAAAAATTTCCCGATTTTCATATATTTTTTTGGCTTTTTAATCTTTTTCCGCTAAAAAAAAAGTCCCGATTTTCATATATTTTTTTTGCTTTTTATTCTTTTTCCGCTAAAAAAAAATTCCCGATTTTCGTATATTTTTTTTGGTTTTTTTCTTTTTCCGCTAAAAAAAAAATCCCGATTTTCATATATTTTTTTTGCTTTTTATTCTTTTTCCGCTAAATTTTTTTTACCGATTTTCATATATTTTTTTTGTTTTTTTTCTTTTTCCGCTAAAAAAAAGTCCCGATTTTCATATATTTTTTTTGCTTTTTATTCTTTTTCCGCTAAAAAAAATTCCCGATTTTCATATATTTTTTTTGCTTTTTAATCTTTTTCCGCTAAAAAAAAAATCCCGATTTTCGTATATTTTTTTTGCTTTTTAATCTTTTTCCGCTAAAAAAAAAATCCCGATTTTCATATATTTTTTTTGGTTTTTTTCTTTTTCCGCTAAAAAAAAAGTCCCGATTTTCATATATTTTTTTTGCTTTTTAATCTTTTTCCGCTAAAAAAAAAATCCCGATTTTAATATATTTTTTTGGCTTTTTAATCTTTTTCCGCTAAAAAAAAAATCCCGATTTTCAAATATTTTTTTGGCTTTTTAATCTTTTTCCGCTAAAAAAAAATTCCCGATTTTCATATATTTTTTTTGCTTTTTATTCTTTTTCCGCTAAAAAAAAAATCCCGATTTTCATATATTCGTTTTGCTTTTTAATCTTTTTCCGCTAAAAAAAAAATCCCGATTTTCATATATTTTTTTTGGTTTTTTTCTTTTTCCGCTAAAAAAAAAGTCCCGATTTTCATATATTTTTTTTGGTTTTTTTCTTTTTCCGCTAAAAAAAAAGTCCCGATTTTCATATATTTTTTTTGCTTTTTAATCTTTTTCCGCTAAAAAAAAAATCCCGATTTTCATATATTTTTTTTGGTTTTTTTATTTTTCCGCTAAAAAAAAAGTACCGATTTTCATATATTTTTTTGGCTTTTTAATCTTTTTCCGCTAAAAAAAAATTCCCGATTTTCATATATTTTTTTTGCTTTTTAATCTTTTTCCGCTAAAAAAAAATTCCCGATTTTCATATATTTTTTTTGGTTTTTTTCTTTTTCCGCTAAAAAAAAGTCCCGATTTTCATATATTTTTTTTGCTTTTTATTCTTTTTCCGCTAAAAAAAATTTCCCGATTTTCGTATATTTTTTTTGCTTTTTAATCTTTTTCCGCTAAAAAAAAATTCCCGATTTTCATATATTTTTTTTGCTTTTTAATCTTTTTTCGCTAAAAAAAAAATCCCGATTTTCATATATTTTTTTTGCTTTTTAATCTTTTTCCGCTAAAAAAAAAATCCCGATTTTCATATATTTTTTTTGCTTTTTAATCTTTTTCCGCTAAAAAAAAAATCCCGATTTTCATATATTTTTTTTGGTTTTTTCTTTTTTCGCTAAATAAAAAGTCCCGATTTTCATATATTTTTTTTGCTTTTTAATCTTTTTCCGCTAAAAAAAAATTCCCGATTTTCATATATTTTTTTTGCTTTTTAATCTTTTTCCGCTAAAAAAAAAATCCCGATTTTCATATATTTTTTTTGCTTTTTAATCTTTTTCCGCTAAAAAAAAAATCCCGATTTTCATATATTTTTTTTGCTTTTTAATCTTTTTCCGCTAAAAAAAAAATCCCGATTTTAATATATTTTTTTTGCTTTTTAATCTTTTTCCGCTAAAAAAAAAATCCCGATTTTCATATATTTTTTTGGCTTTTTAATCTTTTTCCGCTAAAAAAAAAATCCCGATTTTCATATATTTTTTTTGCTTTTTAATCTTTTTCCGCTAAAAAAAGAATCCCGATTTTCATATATTTTTTTTGGTTTTTTTTTTTTTCCGCTAAAAAAAAAATCCCGATTTTCATATATTTTTTTTGCTTTTTAATCTTTTTCCGCTAAAAAAAAATTCCCGATTTTCATATATTTTTTTTGCTTTTTAATCTTTTTCCGCTAAAAAAAAATTCCCGATTTTCATATATTTTTTTTGGTTTTTTTCTTTTTCCGCTAAAAAAAAGTCCCGATTTTCATATATTTTTTTTGCTTTTTATTCTTTTTCCGCTAAAAAAAATTTCCCGATTTTCTTATATTTTTTTTGCTTTTTAATCTTTTTCCGCTAAAAAAAAATTCCCGATTTTCATATATTTTTTTTGCTTTTTAATCTTTTTCCGCTAAAAAAAAAATCCCGATTTTCATATATTTTTTTTGCTTTTTAATCTTTTTCCGCTAAAAAAAAAATCCCGATTTTCATATATTTTTTTTGGTTTTTTCTTTTTTCGCTAAATAAAAAGTCCCGATTTTCATATATTTTTTTTGCTTTTTATTCTTTTTCCTCTAAAAAAAATTCCCGATTTTCATATATTTATTTTGCTTTTTATTCTTTTTCCGCTAAAAAAAAATTCCCGATTTTCATATATTTTTTTTGCTTTTTAATCTTTTTCCGTTAAAAAAAAAATCCCGATTTTCATATATTTTTTTTGCTTTTTTTTCTTCTTCCACTAAAAAAAAAATCCCGATTTTCATATATTTTTTTTGCTTTTTAATCTTTTTCCGCAAAAAAAAAATCCTGATTTTCATATATTTTTTTTGCTTTTTAATCTTTTTCCGCTAAAAAAAAAATCCCGATTTTCATATATTTTTTTTGCTTTTTAATCTTTTTCCGCTAAAAAAAAAATCCCGATTTTCATATATTTTTTTTGCTTTTTAATCTTTTTCCGCTAAAAAAAAATTCCCGATTTTCATATATTTTTTTTGGTTTTTTTCTTTTTCCGCTAAAAAAAAGTCCCGATTTTCATATATTTTTTTTGCTTTTTATTCTTTTTCCGCTAAAAAAAATTTCCCGATTTTCGTATATTTTTTTTGCTTTTTAATCTTTTTCCGCTAAAAAAAAATTCCCGATTTTCATATATTTTTTTTGCTTTTTAATCTTTTTCCGCTAAAAAAAAAATCCCGATTTTCATATATTTTTTTTGCTTTTTAATCTTTTTCCGCTAAAAAAAAAATCCCGATTTTCATATATTTTTTTTGCTTTTTAATCTTTTTCCGCTAAAAAAAAAATCCCGATTTTCATATATTTTTTTTGGTTTTTTTCTTTTTTCGCTAAATAAAAAGTCCCGATTTTCATATATTTTTTTTGCTTTTTATTCTTTTTCCTCTAAAAAAAATTCCCGATTTTCATATATTTATTTTGCTTTTTAATCTTTTTCCGCTAAAAAAAAATTCCCGATTTTCATATATTTTTTTTGCTTTTTAATCTTTTTCCGTTAAAAAAAAAATCCCGATTTTCATATATTTTTTTTGCTTTTTTTTCTTCTTCCACTAAAAAAAAAATCCCTATTTTCATATATTTTTTTTGCTTTTTAATATTTTTCCGCAAAAAAAAAATCCCGATTTTCATATATTTTTTTTGCTTTTTAATCTTTTTCCGCTAAAAAAAAAATCCCGATTTTCATATATTTTTTTTGCTTTTTAATCTTTTTCCGCTAAAAAAAATATCCCGATTTTCATATATTTTTTTTGCTTTTTATTCTTTTTCCGCTAAAAAAAAATTCCCGATTTTCATATATTTTTTTTGGTTTTTAATCTTTTTCAACTAAAAAAAAGTCCCGATTTTCATATATTTTTTTTGGTTTTTTTCTTTTTCCGCTAAAAAAAAGTCCCGATTTTCATATATTTTTTTGGCTTTTTATTCTTTTTCCGCTAAAAAAAATTTCTTGATTTTCATATATTTTTTTTGCTTTTTAATGTTTTTCCGCTAAAAAAAAAATCCCGATTTTCATATATTTTTTTTGCTTTTTAATCTTTTTCCGCTAAAAAAAAAATCCCGATTTTCATATATTTTTTTTGCTTTTTAATCTTTTTCCGCAAAAAAAAAATCCCGATTTTCATATATTTTTTTTGCTTTTTTTTCTTTTTCCGCTAAAAAAAAATTCCCGATTTTCATATATTTTTTTTGTTTTTTTTCTTTTTCCGCTAAAAAAAAAGTCCCGATTTTCATATATTTTTTTTGCTTTTTATTCTTTTTCCGCTAAAAAAAAAGTCCCGATTTTCGTATATTTTTTTTGCTTTTAATCTTTTTCCGCTAAAAAAAATATCCCGATTTTCATATATTTTTTTTGCTTTTTATTCTTTTTCCGCTAAAAAAAAATTCCCGATTTTCATATATTTTTTTGGGTTTTTTTCTTTTTCCGCTAAAAAAAATTTCCTGATTTTCATATATTTTTTTTGCTTTTTAATGTTTTTCCGCTAAAAAAAAAATCCCGATTTTCATATATTTATTTTGCTTTTTAATCTTTTTCCGCTAAAAAAAAAATCCCGATTTTCATATATTTTTTTTGCTTTTTAATCTTTTTCCGCTAAAAAAAAAATCCCGATTTTCATATATTTTTTTTGCTTTTTTTTCTTTTTCCGCTAAAAAAAAAATCCCGATTTTCATATATTTTTTTTGGTTTTTTTCTTTTTCCGCTAAAAAAAAAGTCCTGATTTTCATATATTTTTTTTGCTTTTTATTCTTTTTCCGCTAAAAAAAAAGTCCCGATTTTCGTATATTTTTTTTGCTTTTTAATCTTTTTCCGCTAAAAAAAAATATCACGATTTTCATATATTTTTTTTGCTTTTTATTCTTTTTCCGCTAAAAAAAAATTCCCGATTTTCATATATTTTTTTTGCTTTTTAATCTTTTTCCGCTAAAAAAAAATTCCCGATTTTCATATATTTTTTTTGGTTTTTTTCTTTTTCCGCTAAAAAAAAGTCCCGATTTTCATATATTTTTTTTGCTTTTTATTCTTTTTCCGCTAAAAAAATTTTCCTGATTTTCATATATTTTTTTTGCTTTTTAATCTTTTTCCGTTAAAAAAAAAATCCCGATTTTCATATATTTTTTTTGCTTTTTTTTCTTCTTCCACTAAAAAAAAAATCCCGATTTTCATATATTTTTTTTGGTTTTTTTCTTTTTCCGCTAAAAAAAAAGTCCCGATTTTCATATATTTTTTTTGCTTTTTAATCTTTTTCCGCTAAAAAAAAATTCCCGATTTTCATATATTTTTTTTGCTTTTTAATCTTTTTCCGCTAAAAAAAAAATCCCGATTTTCATATATTTTTTTTGCTTTTTAATCTTTTTCCGCTAAAAAAAAATTCCCGATTTTCATATATTTTTTTTGGTTTTTTTCTTTTTCCGCTAAAAAAAAGTCCCGATTTTCATATATTTTTTTTGCTTTTTATTCTTTTTCCGCTAAAAAAAATTTCCCGATTTTCGTATATTTTTTTTGCTTTTTAATCTTTTTCCGCTAAAAAAAAATTCCCGATTTTCATATATTTTTTTTGCTTTTTAATCTTTTTCCGCTAAAAAAAAAATCCCGATTTTCATATATTTTTTTTGCTTTTTAATCTTTTTCCACTAAAAAAAAAATCCCGATTTTCATATATTTTTTTTGCTTTTTTTTCTTTTTCCGCTAAAAAAAAAATCCCGATTTTCATATATTTTTTTTGCTTTTTTTCTTTTTCCGCTAAAAAAAAAGTCCCGATTTTCATATATTTTTTTTGCTTTTTAATCTTTTTCCGCTAAAAAAAAATTCCCGATTTTCATATATTTTTTTTGCTTTTTAATCTTTTTCCGCTAAAAAAAAAATCCCGATTTTCATATATTTTTTTTGCTTTTTAATCTTTTTCCGCTAAAAAAAAAATCCCGATTTTCATATATTTTTTTTGCTTTTTAATCTTTTTCCGCTAAAAAAAAAATCCCGATTTTAATATATTTTTTTTGCTTTTTAATCTTTTTCCGCTAAAAAAAAAATCCCGATTTTCATATATTTTTTTTGCTTTTTAATCTTTTTCCGCTAAAAAAAAAATCCCGATTTTCATATATTTTTTTTGCTTTTTAATCTTTTTCCGCTAAAAAAAGAATCCCGATTTTCATATATTTTTTTTGGTTTTTTTTTTTTTTCCGCTAAAAAAAAAGTCCCGATTTTCATATATTTTTTTTGCTTTTTAATCTTTTTCCGCTAAAAAAAAATTCCCGATTTTCATATATTTTTTTTGCTTTTTAATCTTTTTCCGCTAAAAAAAAATTCCCGATTTTCATATATTTTTTTTGGTTTTTTTCTTTTTCCGCTAAAAAAAAGTCCCGATTTTCATATATTTTTTTTGCTTTTTATTCTTTTTCCGCTAAAAAAAATTTCCCGATTTTCGTATATTTTTTTTGCTTTTTAATCTTTTTCCGCTAAAAAAAAATTCCCGATTTTCATATATTTTTTTTGCTTTTTAATCTTTTTCCGTTAAAAAAAAAATCCCGATTTTCATATATTTTTTTTGCTTTTTTTTCTTCTTCCACTAAAAAAAAAATCCCGATTTTCATATATTTTTTTTGGTTTTTTTCTTTTTCCGCTAAAAAAAAAGTCCCGATTTTCATATATTTTTTTTGCTTTTTAATCTTTTTCCGCTAAAAAAAAATTCCCGATTTTCATATATTTTTTTTGCTTTTTAATCTTTTTCCGCTAAAAAAAAAATCCCGATTTTCATATATTTTTTTTGCTTTTTAATCTTTTTCCGCTAAAAAAAAATTCCCGATTTTCATATATTTTTTTTGGTTTTTTTCTTTTTCCGCTAAAAAAAAGTCCCGATTTTCATATATTTTTTTTGCTTTTTATTCTTTTTCCGCTAAAAAAAATTTCCCGATTTTCGTATATTTTTTTTGCTTTTTAATCTTTTTCCGCTAAAAAAAAATTCCCGATTTTCATATATTTTTTTTGCTTTTTAATCTTTTTCCGCTAAAAAAAAAATCCCGATTTTCATATATTTTTTTTGCTTTTTAATCTTTTTCCACTAAAAAAAAAATCCCGATTTTCATATATTTTTTTTGCTTTTTTTTCTTTTTCCGCTAAAAAAAAAATCCCGATTTTCATATATTTTTTTTGGTTTTTTTCTTTTTCCGCTAAAAAAAAAGTCCCGATTTTCATATATTTTTTTTGCTTTTTAATCTTTTTCCGCTAAAAAAAAATTCCCGATTTTCATATATTTTTTTTGCTTTTTAATCTTTTTCCGCTAAAAAAAAAATCCCGATTTTCATATATTTTTTTTGCTTTTTAATCTTTTTCCGCTAAAAAAAAAATCCCGATTTTCATATATTTTTTTTGCTTTTTAATCTTTTTCCGCTAAAAAAAAAATCCCGATTTTAATATATTTTTTTTGCTTTTTAATCTTTTTCCGCTAAAAAAAAAATCCCGATTTTCATATATTTTTTTGGCTTTGTAATCTTTTTCCGCTAAAAAAAAAATCCCGATTTTCATATATTTTTTTTGCTTTTTAATCTTTTTCCGCTAAAAAAAGAATCCCGATTTTCATATATTTTTTTTGGTTTTTTTTTTTTTCCGCTAAAAAAAAAGTCCCGATTTTCATATATTTTTTTTGCTTTTTAATCTTTTTCCGCTAAAAAAAAATTCCCGATTTTCATATATTTTTTTTGCTTTTTAATCTTTTTCCGCTAAAAAAAAATTCCCGATTTTCATATATTTTTTTTGGTTTTTTTCTTTTTCCGCTAAAAAAAAGTCCCGATTTTCATATATTTTTTTTGCTTTTTATTCTTTTTCCGCTAAAAAAAATTTCCCGATTTTCGTATATTTTTTTTGCTTTTTAATCTTTTTCCGCTAAAAAAAAATTCCCGATTTTCATATATTTTTTTTGCTTTTTAATCTTTTTTCGCTAAAAAAAAAATCCCGATTTTCATATATTTTTTTTGCTTTTTAATCTTTTTCCGCTAAAAAAAAAATCCCGATTTTCATATATTTTTTTTGCTTTTTAATCTTTTTCCGCTAAAAAAAAAATCCCGATTTTCATATATTTTTTTTGGTTTTTTCTTTTTTCGCTAAATAAAAAGTCCCGATTTTCATATATTTTTTTTGCTTTTTATTCTTTTTCCTCTAAAAAAAATTCCCGATTTTCATATATTTATTTTGCTTTTTATTCTTTTTCCGCTAAAAAAAAATTCCCGATTTTCATATATTTTTTTTGCTTTTTAATCTTTTTCCGTTAAAAAAAAAATCCCGATTTTCATATATTTTTTTTGCTTTTTTTTCTTCTTCCACTAAAAAAAAAATCCCGATTTTCATATATTTTTTTTGCTTTTTAATCTTTTTCCGCAAAAAAAAAATCCTGATTTTCATATATTTTTTTTGCTTTTTAATCTTTTTCCGCTAAAAAAAAAATCCCGATTTTCATATATTTTTTTTGCTTTTTAATCTTTTTCCGCTAAAAAAAAAATCCCGATTTTCATATATTTTTTTTGCTTTTTAATCTTTTTCCGCTAAAAAAAAATTCCCGATTTTCATATATTTTTTTTGGTTTTTTTCTTTTTCCGCTAAAAAAAAGTCCCGATTTTCATATATTTTTTTTGCTTTTTATTCTTTTTCCGCTAAAAAAAATTTCCCGATTTTCGTATATTTTTTTTGCTTTTTAATCTTTTTCCGCTAAAAAAAAATTCCCGATTTTCATATATTTTTTTTGCTTTTTAATCTTTTTCCGCTAAAAAAAAAATCCCGATTTTCATATATTTTTTTTGCTTTTTAATCTTTTTCCGCTAAAAAAAAAATCCCGATTTTCATATATTTTTTTTGCTTTTTAATCTTTTTCCGCTAAAAAAAAAATCCCGATTTTCATATATTTTTTTTGGTTTTTTTCTTTTTTCGCTAAATAAAAAGTCCCGATTTTCATATATTTTTTTTGCTTTTTATTCTTTTTCCTCTAAAAAAAATTCCCGATTTTCATATATTTATTTTGCTTTTTAATCTTTTTCCGCTAAAAAAAAATTCCCGATTTTCATATATTTTTTTTGCTTTTTAATCTTTTTCCGTTAAAAAAAAAATCCCGATTTTCATATATTTTTTTTGCTTTTTTTTCTTCTTCCACTAAAAAAAAAATCCCGATTTTCATATATTTTTTTTGCTTTTTAATCTTTTTCCGCAAAAAAAAAATCCCGATTTTCATATATTTTTTTTGCTTTTTAATCTTTTTCCGCTAAAAAAAAAGTCCCGATTTTCATATATTTTTTTTGCTTTTTAATCTTTTTCCGCTAAAAAAAATATCCCGATTTTCATATATTTTTTTTGCTTTTTATTCTTTTTCCGCTAAAAAAAAATTCCCGATTTTCATATATTTTTTTTGGTTTTTAATCTTTTTCAACTAAAAAAAGTCCCGATTTTCATATATTTTTTTTGGTTTTTTTCTTTTTCCGCTAAAAAAAAGTCCCGATTTTCATATATTTTTTTGGCTTTTTATTCTTTTTCCGCTAAAAAAAATTTCTTGATTTTCATATATTTTTTTTGCTTTTTAATGTTTTTCCGCTAAAAAAAAAATCCCGATTTTCATATATTTATTTTGCTTTTTAATCTTTTTCCGCTAAAAAAAAAATCCCGATTTTCATATATTTTTTTTGCTTTTTAATCTTTTTCCGCAAAAAAAAAATCCCGATTTTCATATATTTTTTTTGCTTTTTTTTCTTTTTCCGCTAAAAAAAAATTCCCGATTTTCATATATTTTTTTTGTTTTTTTTCTTTTTCCGCTAAAAAAAAAGTCCCGATTTTCATATATTTTTTTTGCTTTTTATTCTTTTTCCGCTAAAAAAAAAGTCCCGATTTTCGTATATTTTTTTTGCTTTTAATCTTTTTCCGCTAAAAAAAATATCCCGATTTTCATATATTTTTTTTGCTTTTTATTCTTTTTCCGCTAAAAAAAAATTCCCGATTTTCATATATTTTTTTGGGTTTTTTTCTTTTTCCGCTAAAAAAAATTTCCTGATTTTCATATATTTTTTTTGCTTTTTAATGTTTTTCCGCTAAAAAAAAAATCCCGATTTTCATATATTTATTTTGCTTTTTAATCTTTTTCCGCTAAAAAAAAAATCCCGATTTTCATATATTTTTTTTGCTTTTTAATCTTTTTCCGCTAAAAAAAAAATCCCGATTTTCATATATTTTTTTTGCTTTTTTTTCTTTTTCCGCTAAAAAAAAAATCCCGATTTTGATTTATTTTTTTTGGTTTTTTTCTTTTTCCGCTAAAAAAAAAGTCCTGATTTTCATATATTTTTTTTGCTTTTTATTCTTTTTCCGCTAAAAAAAAAGTCCCGATTTTCGTATATTTTTTTTGCTTTTTAATCTTTTTCCGCTAAAAAAAAATATCACGATTTTCATATATTTTTTTTGCCTTTTATTCTTTTTCCGCTAAAAAAAAATTCCCGATTTTCATATATTTTTTTTGCTTTTTAATCTTTTTCCGCTAAAAAAAAATTCCCGATTTTCATATATTTTTTTTGGTTTTTTTCTTTTTCCGCTAAAAAAAAGTCCCGATTTTCATATATTTTTTTTGCTTTTTATTCTTTTTCCGCTAAAAAAAATTTCCCGATTTTCATATATTTTTTTTGCTTTTTAATCTTTTTCCGCTAAAAAAAAAAATCCCGATTTTCATATATTTTTTTTGCTTTTTAATCTTTTTCCGCTAAAAAAAAAATCCCGATTTTCAGATATTTTTTTTGCTTTTTAATCTTTTTCCGCTAAAAAAAAAATCCCGATTTTAATATATTTTTTTTGCTTTTTAATCTTTTTCCGCTTAAAAAAAAAATCCCGATTTTCATATATTTTTTTTGCTTTTTAATCTTTTTCCGCTAAAAAAAAATTCCCGATTTTCATATATTTTTTTTGCTTTTTAATCTTTTTCCGCTAAAAAAAAATTCCCGATTTTCATATATTTTTTTGGGTTTTTTTCTTTTTCCGCTAAAAAAAAGTCCCGATTTTCATATATTTTTTTTGCTTTTTATTCTTTTTCCGCTAAAAAAAATTTCCCGATTTTCGTATATTTTTTTTGCTTTTTAATCTTTTTCCGCTAAAAAAAATTTCCCGATTTTCGTATATTTTTTTTGCTTTTTAATCTTTTTCCGCTAAAAAAAAAATCCCGATTTTCATATATTTTTTTTGTTTTTTTTCTTTTTCCGCTAAAAAAAAAATCCCGATTTTCATATATTTTTTTTGCTTTTTAATCTTTTTCCACTAAAAAAAAAATCCCGATTTTCATATATTTTTTTTGCTTTTTAATCTTTTTCCGCTAAAAAAAAAATCCCGATTTTCATATATTTTTTTTGCTTTTTAATCTTTTTCCGCTAAAAAAAAATTCCCGATTTTCATATATTTTTTTTGATTTTTAATCTTTTTCCGCTAAAAAAAAGTCCCGATTTTCATATATTTTTTTTGGTTTTTTTCTTTTTCCGCTAAAAAAAAGTCCCGGTTTTCATATATTTTTTTGGCTTTTTATTCTTTTTCCGCTAAAAAAAATTTCTTGATTTTCATATATTTTTTTTGCTTTTTAATCTTTTTCCGCTAAAAAAAAAATCCCGATTTTCATATATTTTTTTTGCTTTTTAATCTTTTTCCGCTAAAAAAAAAATCCCGATTTTCATATATTTTTTTTGCTTTTTAATCTTTTTCCGCTAAAAAAAAATTCCCGATTTAAATATATTTTTTTTGATTTTTAATCTTTTTCCGCTAAAAAAAAAATCCCGATTTTCATATATTTTTTTTGCTTTTTAATCTTTTTCCGTTAAAAAAAAAATCCCGATTTTCATATATTTTTTTTGCTTTTTTTTCTTCTTCCACTAAAAAAAAAATCCCGATTTTCATATATTTTTTTTGCTTTTTAATCTTTTTCCGCAAAAAAAAAATCCCGATTTTCATATATTTTTTTTGCTTTTTAATCTTTTTCCGCTAAAAAAAAAATCCCGATTTTCATATATTTTTTTTGCTTTTTAATCTTTTTCCGCTAAAAAAAATATCCCGATTTTCATATATTTTTTTTGCTTTTTATTCTTTTTCCGCTAAAAAAAAATTCCCGATTTTCATATATTTTTTTTGGTTTTTAATCTTTTTCAACTAAAAAAAAGTCCCGATTTTCATATATTTTTTTTGGTTTTTTTCTTTTTCCGCTAAAAAAAAGTCCCGATTTTCATATATTTTTTTGGCTTTTTATTCTTTTTCCGCTAAAAAAAATTTCTTGATTTTCATATATTTTTTTTGCTTTTTAATGTTTTTCCGCTAAAAAAAAAATCCCGATTTTCATATATTTATTTTGCTTTTTAATCTTTTTCCGCTAAAAAAAAAATCCCGATTTTCATATATTTTTTTTGCTTTTTAATCTTTTTCCGCAAAAAAAAAATCCCGATTTTCATATATTTTTTTTGCTTTTTTTTCTTTTTCCGCTAAAAAAAAATTCCCGATTTTCATATATTTTTTTTGTTTTTTTTCTTTTTCCGCTAAAAAAAAAGTCCCGATTTTCATATATTTTTTTTGCTTTTTATTCTTTTTCCGCTAAAAAAAAAGTCCCGATTTTCGTATATTTTTTTTGCTTTTAATCTTTTTCCGCTAAAAAAAATATCCCGATTTTCATATATTTTTTTTGCTTTTTATTCTTTTTCCGCTAAAAAAAAATTCCCGATTTTCATATATTTTTTTGGGTTTTTTTCTTTTTCCGCTAAAAAAAATTTCCTGATTTTCATATATTTTTTTTGCTTTTTAATGTTTTTCCGCTAAAAAAAAAATCCCGATTTTCATATATTTATTTTGCTTTTTAATCTTTTTCCGCTAAAAAAAAAATCCCGATTTTCATATATTTTTTTTGCTTTTTAATCTTTTTCCGCTAAAAAAAAAATCCCGATTTTCATATATTTTTTTTGCTTTTTTTTCTTTTTCCGCTAAAAAAAAAATCCCGATTTTCATATATTTTTTTTGGTTTTTTTCTTTTTCCGCTAAAAAAAAAGTCCTGATTTTCATATATTTTTTTTGCTTTTTATTCTTTTTCCGCTAAAAAAAAAGTCCCGATTTTCGTATATTTTTTTTGCTTTTTAATCTTTTTCCGCTAAAAAAAAATATCACGATTTTCATATATTTTTTTTGCTTTTTATTCTTTTTCCGCTAAAAAAAAATTCCCGATTTTCATATATTTTTTTTGCTTTTTAATCTTTTTCCGCTAAAAAAAAATTCCCGATTTTCATATATTTTTTTTGGTTTTTTTCTTTTTCCGCTAAAAAAAAGTCCCGATTTTCATATATTTTTTTTGCTTTTTATTCTTTTTCCGCTAAAAAAAATTTCCTGATTTTCATATATTTTTTTTGCTTTTTAATCTTTTTCCGCTAAAAAAAAATTCCCGATTTTAATATATTTTTTTTGCTTTTTAATCTTTTTCCGCTAAAAAAAATTTCCCGATTTTCATATATTTTTTTTGCTTTTTAATCTTTTTCCGCTAAAAAAAAAATCCCGATTTTCATATATTTTTTTTGCTTTTTAATCTTTTTCCGCTAAAAAAAAAATCCCGATTTTCATATATTTTTTTTGCTTTTTAATCTTTTTCCGCTAAAAAAAAAATCCCGATTTAAATATATTTTTTTTGATTTTTAATCTTTTTCCGCTTAAAAAAAAAATCCCGATTTTCATATATTTTTTTTGCTTTTTAATCTTTTTCCGCTAAAAAAAAATTCCCGATTTTCATATATTTTTTTTGCTTTTTAATCTTTTTCCGCTAAAAAAAAATTCCCGATTTTCATATATTTTTTTGGGTTTTTTTCTTTTTCCGCTAAAAAAAAGTCCCGATTTTCATATATTTTTTTTGCTTTTTATTCTTTTTCCGCTAAAAAAAATTTCCCGATTTTCGTATATTTTTTTTGCTTTTTAATCTTTTTCCGCTAAAAAAAATTTCCCGATTTTCGTATATTTTTTTTGCTTTTTAATCTTTTTCCGCTAAAAAAAAAATCCCGATTTTAATATATTTTTTTTGTTTTTTTTCTTTTTCCGCTAAAAAAAAAATCCCGATTTTCATATATTTTTTTTGCTTTTTAATCTTTTTCCGCTAAAAAAAAAATCCCGATTTTCATATATTTTTTTTGCTTTTTAATCTTTTTCCGCTAAAAAAAAAATCCCGATTTTCATATATTTTTTTTGCTTTTTAATCTTTTTCCGCTAAAAAAAAATTCCCGATTTTCATATATTTTTTTTGGTTTTTAATATTTTTCCGCTAAAAAAAAGTCCCGATTTTCATATATTTTTTTTGGTTTTTTTCTTTTTCCGCTAAAAAAAAGTCCCGGTTTTCATATATTTTTTTGGCTTTTTATTCTTTTTCCGCTAAAAAAAATTTCTTGATTTTCATATATTTTTTTTGCTTTTTAATCTTTTTCCGCTAAAAAAAAAATCCCGATTTTCATATATTTTTTTTGCTTTTTAATCTTTTTCCGCTAAAAAAAAAATCCCGATTTTAATATATTTTTTTTGCTTTTTAATCTTTTTCCGCTAAAAAAAAATTCCCGATTTCAATATATTTTTTTTGATTTTTAATCTTTTTCCGCTAAAAAAAAAATCCCGATTTTCATATATTTTTTTTGCTTTTTAATCTTTTTCCGCTAAAAAAAAAATCCCGATTTTCATATATTTATTTTGCTTTTTAATCTTTTTCCGCTAAAAAAAAAATCCCGATTTTCATATATTTTTTTTGCTTTTTAATCTTTTTCCGCTAAAAAAAAAATCCCGATTTTCATATATTTTTTTTGCTTTTTAATCTTTTTCCGCTAAAAAAAAATTCCCGATTTTCATATATTTTTTTTGGTTTTTTTCTTTTTCCGCTAAAAAAAAGTCCCGATTTTCATATATTATTTTTGCTTTTTATTCTTTTTCCGCTAAAAAAAATTTCCCGATTTTCGTATATTTTTTTTGCTTTTTAATCTTTTTCCGCTAAAAAAAATTTCCCGATTTTCGTATATTTTTTTTGCTTTTTAATCTTTTTCCGCTAAAAAAAAAATCCCGATTTTCATATATTTTTTTTGTTTTTTTTCTTTTTCCGCTAAAAAAAAAATCCCGATTTTCATATATTTTTTTTGCTTTTTAATCTTTTTCCACTAAAAAAAAAATCCCGATTTTCATATATTTTTTTTGCTTTTTTTTCTTTTTCCGCTAAAAAAAAAATCCCGATTTTCATATATTTTTTTTGGTTTTTTTCTTTTTCCGCTAAAAAAAAAGTCCCGATTTTCATATATTTTTTTTGCTTTTTAATCTTTTCCGCTAAAAAAAAATTCCCGATTTTCATATATTTTTTTTGCTTTTTAATCTTTTTCCGCTAAAAAAAAAATCCCGATTTTCATATATTTTTTTTGCTTTTTAATCTTTTTCCGCTAAAAAAAAAATCCCGATTTTCATATATTTTTTTTGCTTTTTAATCTTTTTCCGCTAAAAAAAAAATCCCGATTTTCATATATTTTTTTTGGTTTTTTTCTTTTTCCGCTAAAAAAAAATTCCCGATTTTCATATATTTTTTTTGCTTTTTATTCTTTTTCCTCTAAAAAAAATTCCCGATTTTCATATATTTATTTTGCTTTTTAATCTTTTTCCGCTAAAAAAAAAATCCCGATTTTCATATATTTTTTTTGCTTTTTAATCTTTTTCCGCTAAAAAAAAATTCCCGATTTTCATATATTTTTTTTGGTTTTTAATCTTTTTCCGCTAAAAAAAATTCCCGATTTTCATATATTTTTTTTGGTTTTTTTCTTTTTCCGCTAAAAAAAAGTCCCGGTTTTCATATATTTTTTTGGCTTTTTATTCTTTTTCCGCTAAAAAATTTTTCTTGATTTTCATATATTTTTTTTGCTTTTTAATGTTTTTCCGCTAAAAAAAAAATCCCGATTTTCATATATTTTTTTTGCTTTTTAATCTTTTTCCGCTAAAAAAAAAATCCCGATTTTCATATATTTTTTTTGCTTTTTTTTCTTTTTCCGCTAAAAAAAAAATCCTGATTTTCATATATTTTTTTTGGTTTTTTTCTTTTTCCGCTAAAAAAAAAATCCCGATTTTCATATATTTTTTTTGCTTTTTAATCTTTTTCCGCTAAAAAAAAAATCCCGATTTTCATATATTTTTTTTGCTTTTTAATCTTTTTCCGCTAAAAAAAAATTCCCGATTTTCATATATTTTTTTTGGTTTTTTTCTTTTTCCGCTAAAAAAAAAGTCCCGATTTTCATATATTTTTTTTGCATTTTATTCTTTTTCCTCTAAAAAAAATTCCCGATTTTCATATATTTATTTTGCTTTTTAATCTTTTTCCGCTAAAAAAAAAATCCCGATTTTCATATATTTTTTTTGCTTTTTAATCTTTTTCCGCTAAAAAAAATATCCCAATTTTCATATATTTTTTTTGCTTTTTATTCTTTTTCCGCTAAAAAAAAATTCCCGATTTTCATATATTTTTTTTGGTTTTTAATCTTTTTCCGCTAAAAAAAAGTCCCGATTTTCATATATTTTTTTTGGTTTTTAATCTTTTTCCGCTAAAAAAAAGTCCCGATTTTCATATATTTTTTTTGTTTTTTTTCTTTTTCCGCTAAAAAAAAGTCCCGATTTTCATATATTTTTTTGGCTTTTTATTCTTTTTCCGCTAAAAATTTTTTCTTGATTTTCATATATTTTTTTTGCTTTTTAATGTTTTTCCGCTAAAAAAAAAATCCCGATTTTCATATATTTTTTTTGCTTTTTAATCTTTTTCCGCTAAAAAAAAATTCCCGATTTTCATATATTTTTTTTGGTTTTTTTCTTTTTCCGCTAAAAAAAAAGTCCCGATTTTCATATATTTTTTTTGCTTTTTATTCTTTTTCCTCTAAAAAAAATTCCCGATTTTCATATATTTATTTTGCTTTTTAATCTTTTTCCGCTAAAAAAAAAATCCCGATTTTCATATATTTATTTTGCTTTTTAATCTTTTTCCGCTAAAAAAAAAATCCCGATTTTCATATATTTTTTTTGCTTTTTAATCTTTTTCCGCTAAAAAAAATATCCCGATTTTCATATATTTTTTTTGCTTTTTATTCTTTTTCCGCTAAAAAAAAATTCCCGATTTTCATATATTTTTTTTGGTTTTTAATCTTTTTCCGCTAAAAAAAAGTCCCGATTTTCATACATTTTTTTTGGTTTTTTTCTTTTTCCGCTAAAAAAAAGTCCCGATTTTCATATATTTTTTTGGCTTTTTATTCTTTTTCCGCTAAAAATTTTTTCTTGATTTTCATATATTTTTTTTGCTTTTTAATGTTTTTCCGCTAAAAAAAAAATCCCGATTTTCATATATTTATTTTGCTTTTTAATCTTTTTCCGCTAAAAAAAAAATCCCGATTTTCATATATTTTTTTTGCTTTTTAATCTTTTTCCGCTAAAAAAAAAATCCCGATTTTCATATATTTTTTTTGCTTTTTTTTCTTTTTCCGCTAAAAAAAAAATACCGATTTTCATATATTTTTTTTGTTTTTTTTCTTTTTCCGCTAAAAAAAAAATCCCGTTTTTCATATATTTTTTTTGCTTTTTATTCTTTTTCCGCTAAAAAAAAAGTCCCGATTTTCGTATATTTGTTTTGCTTTTAATCTTTTTCCGCTAAAAAAAATATCCCGATTTTCATATATTTTTTTTGCTTTTTATTCTTTTTCCGCTAAAAAAAAATTCCCGATTTTCATATATTTTTTTGGGTTTTTTTCTTTTTCCGCTAAAAAAAAGTCCCGATTTTCATATATTTTTTTGGCTTTTTATTCTTTTTCCGCTAAAAAAAATTTCTTGATGTTCATATATTTTTTTTGCTTTTTAATGTTTTTCCGCTAAAAAAAAAATCCCGATTTTCATATATTTATTTTGCTTTTTAATCTTTTTCCGCTAAAAAAAAAATCCCGATTTTCATATATTTTTTTTGCTTTTTAATCTTTTTCCACTAAAAAAAAAATCCCGATTTTCATATATTTTTTTTGGTTTTTTTCTTTTTCCGCTAAAAAAAAAGTCCCGATTTTCATATATTTTTTTTGCTTTTTAATCTTTTTCCGCTAAAAAAAAAATCCCGATTTTCATATATTTTTTTTGCTTTTTAATCTTTTTCCGCTAAAAAAAAATTCCCGATTTTCATATATTTTTTTTGGTTTTTTTCTTTTTCCGCTAAAAAAAAAGTCCCGATTTTCATATATTTTTTTTGCTTTTTATTCTTTTTCCTCTAAAAAAAATTCCCGATTTTCATATATTTATTTTGCTTTTTAATCTTTTTCCGCTAAAAAAAAAATCCCGATTTTCATATATTTATTTTGCTTTTTAATCTTTTTCCGCTAAAAAAAATATCCCGATTTTCATATATTTTTTTTGCTTTTTATTCTTTTTCCGCTAAAAAAAAATTCCCGATTTTCATATATTTTTTTTGGTTTTTAATCTTTTTCCGCTAAAAAAAAGTCCCGATTTTCATATATTTTTTTTGGGTTTTTTCTTTTTCCGCTAAAAAAAAGTCCCGATTTTCATATATTTTTTTGGCTTTTTATTCTTTTTCCGCTAAAAAAAATTCCCGATTTTAATATATTTTTTTGGCTTTTTATTCTTTTTCCGCTAAAAAAAAAATCCCGATTTTCATATATTTTTTTTGCTTTTTTTTCTTTTTCCGCTAAAAAAAAATTCCCGATTTTCATATATTTTTTTTGGTTTTTTTCTTTTTCCGCTAAAAAAAAGTCCCGATTTTCATATATTTTTTTTGCTTTTTATTCTTTTTCCGCTAAAAAAAGAATCCCGATTTTCATATATTTTTTTTGGTTTTTTTCTTTTTCCGCTAAAAAAAAAGTCCCGATTTTCATATATTTTTTTTGCTTTTTTTTCTTTTTCCGCTAAAAAAAAATTCCCGATTTTCATATATTTTTTTTGCTTTTTAATCTTTTTCCGCTAAAAAAAAAATCCCGATTTTCATATATTTTTTTTGCTTTTTAATCTTTTTCCGCTAAAAAAAAATTCCCGATTTTCATATATTTTTTTTGGTTTTTTTCTTTTTCCGCTAAAAAAAAGTCCCGATTTTCATATATTTTTTTTGCTTTTTATTCTTTTTCCGCTAAAAAAAATTTCCCGATTTTCGTATATTTTTTTTGCTTTTTAATCTTCTTCCGCTAAAAAAAAATTCCCGATTTTCATATATTTTTTTTGCTTTTTAATCTTTTTCCGCTAAAAAAAGAATCCCGATTTTCATATATTTTTTTTGGTTTTTTTCTTTTTCCGCTAAAAAAAAAGTCCCGATTTTCATATATTTTTTTTGCTTTTTATTCTTTTTCCGCTAAAAAAAAATTCCCGATTTTCATATATTTTTTTTGCTTTTTAATCTTTTTCCGTTAAAAAAAAAATCCCGATTTTCATATATTTTTTTTGCTTTTTTTTCTTCTTCCACTAAAAAAAAAATCCCGATTTTCATATATTTTTTTTGGTTTTTTTCTTTTTCCGCTAAAAAAAAAGTCCCGATTTTCATATATTTTTTTTGCTTTTTAATCTTTTTCCGCTAAAAAAAAATTCCCGATTTTCATATATTTTTTTTGCTTTTTAATCTTTTTCCGCTAAAAAAAAAATCCCGATTTTCATATATTTTTTTTGCTTTTTAATCTTTTTCCGCTAAAAAAAAATTCCCGATTTTCATATATTTTTTTTGGTTTTTTTCTTTTTCCGCTAAAAAAAAGTCCCGATTTTCATATATTTTTTTTGCTTTTTAATCTTTTTCCGCTAAAAAAAAAATCCCGATTTTCATATATTTTTTTTGCTTTTTAATCTTTTTCCGCTAAAAAAAAATTCCCGATTTTCATATATTTTTTTTGGTTTTTTTCTTTTTCCGCTAAAAAAAAGTCCCGATTTTCATATATTTTTTTTGCTTTTTATTCTTTTTCCGCTAAAAAAAATTTCCCGATTTTCGTATATTTTTTTTGCTTTTTAATCTTTTTCCGCTAAAAAAAAATTCCCGATTTTCATATATTTTTTTTGCTTTTTAATCTTTTTTCGCTAAAAAAAAAATCCCGATTTTCATATATTTTTTTTGCTTTTTAATCTTTTTCCGCTAAAAAAAAAATCCCGATTTTCATATATTTTTTTTGCTTTTTAATCTTTTTCCGCTAAAAAAAAAATCCCGATTTTCATATATTTTTTTTGGTTTTTTCTTTTTTCGCTAAATAAAAAGTCCCGATTTTCATATATTTTTTTTGCTTTTTATTCTTTTTCCTCTAAAAAAAATTCCCGATTTTCATATATTTATTTTGCTTTTTAATCTTTTTCCGCTAAAAAAAAATTCCCGATTTTCATATATTTTTTTTGCTTTTTAATCTTTTTCCGTTAAAAAAAAAATCCCGATTTTCATATATTTTTTTTGCTTTTTTTTCTTCTTCCACTAAAAAAAAAATCCCGATTTTCATATATTTTTTTTGCTTTTTAATCTTTTTCCGCAAAAAAAAAATCCTGATTTTCATATATTTTTTTTGCTTTTTAATCTTTTTCCGCTAAAAAAAAAATCCCGATTTTCATATATTTTTTTTGCTTTTTAATCTTTTTCCGCTAAAAAAAAAATCCCGATTTTCATATATTTTTTTTGCTTTTTAATCTTTTTCCGCTAAAAAAAAATTCCCGATTTTCATATATTTTTTTTGGTTTTTTTCTTTTTCCGCTAAAAAAAAGTCCCGATTTTCATATATTTTTTTTGCTTTTTATTCTTTTTCCGCTAAAAAAAATTTCCCGATTTTCGTATATTTTTTTTGCTTTTTAATCTTTTTCCGCTAAAAAAAAATTCCCGATTTTCATATATTTTTTTTGCTTTTTAATCTTTTTCCGCTAAAAAAAAAATCCCGATTTTCATATATTTTTTTTGCTTTTTAATCTTTTTCCGCTAAAAAAAAAATCCCGATTTTCATATATTTTTTTTGCTTTTTAATCTTTTTCCGCTAAAAAAAAAATCCCGATTTTCATATATTTTTTTTGGTTTTTTTCTTTTTTCGCTAAATAAAAAGTCCCGATTTTCATATATTTTTTTTGCTTTTTATTCTTTTTCCTCTAAAAAAAATTCCCGATTTTCATATATTTATTTTGCTTTTTAATCTTTTTCCGCTAAAAAAAAATTCCCGATTTTCATATATTTTTTTTGCTTTTTAATCTTTTTCCGTTAAAAAAAAAATCCCGATTTTCATATATTTTTTTTGCTTTTTTTTCTTCTTCCACTAAAAAAAAAATCCCGATTTTCATATATTTTTTTTGCTTTTTAATCTTTTTCCGCAAAAAAAAAATCCCGATTTTCATATATTTTTTTTGCTTTTTAATCTTTTTCCGCTAAAAAAAAAATCCCGATTTTCATATATTTTTTTTGCTTTTTAATCTTTTTCCGCTAAAAAAAAAATCCCGATTTTCATATATTTTTTTTGCTTTTTATTCTTTTTCCGCTAAAAAAAAATTCCCGATTTTCATATATTTTTTTTGGTTTTTAATCTTTTTCAACTAAAAAAAGTCCCGATTTTCATATATTTTTTTTGGTTTTTTTCTTTTTCCGCTAAAAAAAAGTCCCGATTTTCATATATTTTTTTGGCTTTTTATTCTTTTTCCGCTAAAAAAAATTTCTTGATTTTCATATATTTTTTTTGCTTTTTAATGTTTTTCCGCTAAAAAAAAAATCCCGATTTTCATATATTTATTTTGCTTTTTAATCTTTTTCCGCTAAAAAAAAAATCCCGATTTTCATATATTTTTTTTGCTTTTTAATCTTTTTCCGCAAAAAAAAAATCCCGATTTTCATATATTTTTTTTGCTTTTTTTTCTTTTTCCGCTAAAAAAAAATTCCCGATTTTCATATATTTTTTTTGTTTTTTTTCTTTTTCCGCTAAAAAAAAAGTCCCGATTTTCATATATTTTTTTTGCTTTTTATTCTTTTTCCGCTAAAAAAAAAGTCCCGATTTTCGTATATTTTTTTTGCTTTTAATCTTTTTCCGCTAAAAAAAATATCCCGATTTTCATATATTTTTTTTGCTTTTTATTCTTTTTCCGCTAAAAAAAAATTCCCGATTTTCATATATTTTTTTTGGTTTTTTTCTTTTTCCGCTAAAAAAAATTTCCTGATTTTCATATATTTTTTTTGCTTTTTAATGTTTTTCCGCTAAAAAAAAAATCCCGATTTTCATATATTTATTTTGCTTTTTAATCTTTTTCCGCTAAAAAAAAAATCCCGATTTTCATATATTTTTTTTGCTTTTTAATCTTTTTCCGCTAAAAAAAAAATCCCGATTTTCATATATTTTTTTTGCTTTTTTTTCTTTTTCCGCTAAAAAAAAAAATCCCGATTTTCATATATTTTTTTTGGTTTTTTTCTTTTTCCGCTAAAAAAAAAGTCCTGATTTTCATATATTTTTTTTGCTTTTTATTCTTTTTCCGCTAAAAAAAAAGTCCCGATTTTCGTATATTTTTTTTGCTTTTTAATCTTTTTCCGCTAAAAAAAAAAATCCCGATTTTCATATATTTTTTTTGCTTTTTATTCTTTTTCCGCTAAAAAAAAATTCCCGATTTTCATATATTTTTTTTGCTTTTTAATCTTTTTCCGCTAAAAAAAAATTCCCGATTTTCATATATTTTTTTTGGTTTTTTTCTTTTTCCGCTAAAAAAAAGTCCCGATTTTCATATATTTTTTTTGCTTTTTATTCTTTTTCCGCTAAAAAAAATTTCCTGATTTTCATATATTTTTTTTGCTTTTTAATCTTTTTCCGCTAAAAAAAAAATCCCGTATTTTAATATATTTTTTTTGCTTTTTAATATTTTTCCGCTAAAAAAAATTTCCCGATTTTAATATATTTTTTTTGCTTTTTAATCTTTTTCCGCTAAAAAAAAAATCCCGATTTTCATATATTTTTTTTGCTTTTTAATCTTTTTCCGCTAAAAAAAAAATCCCGATTTTCAGATATTTTTTTTGCTTTTTAATCTTTTTCCGCTAAAAAAAAAATCCCGATTTCAATATATTTTTTTTGATTTTTAATCTTTTTCCGCTTAAAAAAAAAATCCCGATTTTCATATATTTTTTTTGCTTTTTAATCTTTTTCCGCTAAAAAAAAATTCCCGATTTTCATATATTTTTTTTGCTTTTTAATCTTTTTCCGCTAAAAAAAAATTCCCGATTTTCATATATTTTTTTGGGTTTTTTTCTTTTTCCGCTAAAAAAAAGTCCCGATTTTCATATATTTTTTTTGCTTTTTATTCTTTTTCCGCTAAAAAAAATTTCCCGATTTTCGTATATTTTTTTTGCTTTTTAATCTTTTTCCGCTAAAAAAAATTTCCCGATTTTCGTATATTTTTTTTGCTTTTTAATCTTTTTCCGCTAAAAAAAAAATCCCGATTTTCATATATTTTTTTTTTTTTTTTTCTTTTTCCGCTAAAAAAAAAATCCCGATTTTCATATATTTTTTTTGCTTTTTAATCTTTTTCCACTAAAAAAAAAATCCCGATTTTCATATATTTTTTTTGCTTTTTAATCTTTTTCCGCTAAAAAAAAAATCCCGATTTTCATATATTTTTTTTGCTTTTTAATCTTTTTACGCTAAAAAAAAATTCCCGATTTTCATATATTTTTTTTGGTTTTTAATCTTTTTCCGCTAAAAAAAAGTCCCGATTTTCATATATTTTTTTTGGTTTTTTTCTTTTTCCGCTAAAAAAAAGTCCCGGTTTTCATATATTTTTTTGGCTTTTTATTCTTTTTCCGCTAAAAAAAATTTCTTGATTTTCATATATTTTTTTTGCTTTTTAATCTTTTTCCGCTAAAAAAAAAATCCCGATTTTCATATATTTTTTTTGCTTTTTAATCTTTTTCCGCTAAAAAAAAAATCCCGATTTTCATATATTTTTTTTGCTTTTTAATCTTTTTCCGCTAAAAAAAAATTCCCGATTTTAATATATTTTTTTTGATTTTTAATATTTTTCCGCTAAAAAAAAAATCCCGATTTTCATATATTTTTTTTGCTTTTTAATCTTTTTCCGCTAAAAAAAAAATCCCGATTTTCATATATTTTTTTTGCTTTTTAATCTTTTTCCGCTAAAAAAAAAATCCCGATTTTCATATATTTTTTTTGCTTTTTAATCTTTTTCCGCTAAAAAAAAAATCCCGATTTTCATATATTTTTTTTGCTTTTTAATCTTTTTCCGCTAAAAAAAAATTCCCGATTTTCATATATTTTTTTTGGTTTTTTTCTTTTTCCGCTAAAAAAAATTTCCCGATTTTCGTATATTTTTTTTGCTTTTTAATCTTTTTCCGCTAAAAAAAATTTCCCGATTTTCGTATATTTTTTTTGCTTTTTAATCTTTTTCCGCTAAAAAAAAAAATCCCGATTTTCATATATTTTTTTTGTTTTTTTTCTTTTTCCGCTAAAAAAAAAATCCCGATTTTCATATATTTTTTTTGCTTTTTAATCTTTTTCCACTAAAAAAAAATCCCGATTTTCATATATTTTTTTGCTTTTTTTCTTTTCCGCTAAAAAAAAATCCCGATTTTCATATATTTTTTTGGTTTTTTTCTTTTTCCGCTAAAAAAAAAGTCCCGATTTTCATATATTTTTTTGCTTTTTAATCTTTTCCGCTAAAAAAAAATTCCCGATTTTCATATATTTTTTTGCTTTTTAATCTTTTTCCGCTAAAAAAAAAATCCCGATTTTCATATATTTTTTTTGCTTTTTAATCTTTTTCCTAAAAAAGAATCCGATTTTCATATATTTTTTTTGCTTTTTAATCTTTTTCCGCTAAAAAAAAAATCCCGATTTTCATATATTTTTTTTGGTTTTTTTCTTTTTTCCGCTAAAAAAAAAGTCCCGATTTTCATATATTTTTTTTGCTTTTTATTCTTTTTCCGCTAAAAAAAATTTCCTGATTTTCATATATTTTTTTTGCTTTTTAATCTTTTTCCGCTAAAAAAAAAATCCCGTATTTTAATATATTTTTTTTTGCTTTTTAATCTTTTTCCGCTAAAAAAATTTCCCGATTTTCATATATTTTTTTTGCTTTTTAATCTTTTTCCGCTAAAAAAAAAAATCCCGATTTTCATATATTTTTTTTGCTTTTTAATCTTTTTCCGCTAAAAAAAAAATCCCGATTTTCAGATATTTTTTTTGCTTTTTAATCTTTTTCCGCTAAAAAAAAAAATCCCGATTTTAATATATTTTTTTTTGATTTTTAATCTTTTCCGCTTAAAAAAAAAATCCCGATTTTCATATATTTTTTTTGCTTTTTAATCTTTTTCCGCTAAAAAAAATTCCCGATTTTCATATATTTTTTTGCTTTTTAATCTTTTTCCGCTAAAAAAAAATTCCCGATTTTCATATATTTTTTTGGGTTTTTTTCTTTTTCCGCTAAAAAAAGTCCCGATTTTCATATATTTTTTTTGCTTTTTATTCTTTTTCCGCTAAAAAATTTCCCGATTTTCGTATATTTTTTTTGCTTTTTAATCTTTTTCCGCTAAAAAAAATTTCCCGATTTTCGTATATTTTTTTTGCTTTTAATCTTTTTCCGCTAAAAAAAAAATCCCGATTTTCATATATTTTTTTTGTTTTTTTTCTTTTTCCGCTAAAAAAAAATCCCGATTTTCATATATTTTTTTTGCTTTTTAATCTTTTTCCACTAAAAAAAAAATCCCGATTTTCATATATTTTTTTTGCTTTTTAATCTTTTTCCGCTAAAAAAAAAATCCCGATTTTCATATATTTTTTTTGCTTTTTAATCTTTTTCCGCTAAAAAAAAATTCCAGATTTTCATATATTTTTTTTGGTTTTAATCTTGTTCCGCTAAAAAAAGTCCCGATTTTCATATATTTTTTTTGTTTTTTCTTTTTCCGCTAAAAAAAAAGTCCCGGTTTTCATATATTTTTTTGGCTTTTTATTCTTTTTCCGCTAAAAAAAATTTCTTGATTTTCATATATTTTTTTTGCTTTTTAATCTTTTTCCGCTAAAAAAAAAAATCCCGATTTTCATATATTTTTTTTGCTTTTAATCTTTTTCCGCTAAAAAAAAAATCCCGATTTTCAGATATTTTTTTGCTTTTTAATCTTTTTCCGCTAAAAAAAAATTCCCGATTTTCAATATATTTTTTTTGATTTTTAATCTTTTTCCGCTAAAAAAAAAATCCCGATTTTCATATATTTTTTTTGCTTTTTAATCTTTTTCCGCTAAAAAAAAAAATCCCGATTTTCATATATTTTTTTTGCTTTTTAATCTTTTCCGCTAAAAAAAAAATCCCGATTTTCATATATTTTTTTTGCTTTTTAATCTTTTTCCGCTAAAAAAAAAATCCCGATTTTCATATATTTTTTTTGCTTTTTAATCTTTTTCCGCTAAAAAAAATTCCCGATTTTCATATATTTTTTTGGTTTTTTCTTTTTCCGCTAAAAAAATTCCGATTTTCGTATATTTTTTTGCTTTTTAATCTTTTTCCGCTAAAAAAAATTTCCCGATTTTCGTATATTTTTTTTGCTTTTTAATCTTTTTCCGCTAAAAAAAAATCCCGATTTTCATATATTTTTTTTGTTTTTTTTCTTTTTCCGCTAAAAAAAAAATCCCGATTTTCATATATTTTTTTTGCTTTTTAATCTTTTTCCACTAAAAAAAAAATCCCGATTTTCATATATTTTTTTTGCTTTTTTTTCTTTTTCCGCTAAAAAAAAAATCCCGATTTTCATATATTTTTTTTGCTTTTTAATCTTTTTCCGCTAAAAAAAAATTCCCGATTTTCATATATTATTTTTGCTTTTATTCTTTTTCCGCTAAAAAAAATTTCCCGATTTTCGTATATTTTTTTTGCTTTTTAATCTTTTTCCGCTAAAAAAATTTCCCGATTTTCGTATATTTTTTTGCTTTTTAATCTTTTTTCCGCTAAAAAAAAAATCCCGATTTTCATATATTTTTTTTGTTTTTTTTCTTTTTCCGCTAAAAAAAAATCCCGATTTTCATATATTTTTTTTGCTTTTTAATCTTTTTCACTAAAAAAAAATCCGATTTTCATATATTTTTTTTGCTTTTTTTTCTTTTTCCGCTAAAAAAAAATCCCGATTTTCATATATTTTTTTTGGTTTTTTTCTTTTTCCGCTAAAAAAAAAGTCCCGATTTTCATATATTTTTTTTGCTTTTTAATCTTTTCGCTAAAAAAAAATTCCCGATTTTCATATATTTTTTTGCTTTTAATCTATTTCCGCTAAAAAAAAATCCCGATTTTCATATATTTTTTTTGCTTTTTAATCTTTTTCCGCTAAAAAAAAAATCCCGATTTTCATATATTTTTTTTGCTTTTTTAATCTTTTTCCGCTAAAAAAAAATCCCGATTTTCATATATTTTTTTTGGTTTTTTTCTTTTTCCGCTAAAAAAATTCCCGATTTCATATATTTTTTTTGCTTTTTATTCTTTTTCCTCTAAAAAAAATTCCCGATTTTCATATATTTATTTTGCTTTTTAATCTTTTTCCGCTAAAAAAAAATCCCGATTTCATATATTTTTTTTGCTTTTTAATCTTTTTCCGCTAAAAAAAATTCCCGATTTTCATATATTTTTTTTGCTTTTTAATCTTTTTCCGCTAAAAAAAATTCCCGATTTTCATATATTTTTTTGGTTTTTTTCTTTTTCCGCTAAAAAAAGTCCCGGTTTTCATATATTTTTTGGCTTTTATTCTTTTTCCGCTAAAAAAATTTTCTTGATTTTCATATATTTTTTTTGCTTTTTAATGTTTTTCCGCTAAAAAAAAAATCCCGATTTTCATATATTTTTTTGCTTTTTAATCTTTTTCCGCTAAAAAAAAATCCCGATTTTCATATATTTTTTTTGCTTTTTTTTCTTTTTCCGCTAAAAAAAAATCCTGATTTTCATATATTTTTTTTGGTTTTTTTCTTTTTCCGCTAAAAAAAAATCCCGATTTTCATATATTTTTTTGCTTTTTAATCTTTTCCGCTAAAAAAAAATCCCGATTTTCATATATTTTTTTTGCTTTTTAATCTTTTTCCGCTAAAAAAAAATTCCCGATTTTCATATATTTTTTTTGGTTTTTTTCTTTTTCCGCTAAAAAAAAAGTCCCGATTTTCATATATTTTTTTTGCATTTTATTCTTTTTCCTCTAAAAAAAATTCCCGATTTTCATATATTTATTTTGCTTTTTAATCTTTTTCCGCTAAAAAAAAATCCCGATTTTCATATATTTTTTTTTGCTTTTTAATCTTTTTCCGCTAAAAAAATATCCCAATTTTCATATATTTTTTTTGCTTTTTATTCTTTTTCGCTAAAAAAAATTCCCGATTTTCATATATTTTTTTTGGTTTTTAATCTTTTTCCGCTAAAAAAAAGTCCCGATTTTCATATATTTTTTTGGTTTTTAATCTTTTTCCGCTAAAAAAAAGTCCCGATTTTCATATATTTTTTTTGTTTTTTTTCTTTTTCCGCTAAAAAAAAGTCCGATTTTCATATATTTTTTTGGCTTTTTATTCTTTTTCCGCTAAAAATTTTTTCTTGATTTTCATATATTTTTTTTGCTTTTTAATGTTTTTCCGCTAAAAAAAAAATCCCGATTTTCATATATTTTTTTTGCTTTTTAATCTTTTCCGCTAAAAAAAATTCCCGATTTTCATATATTTTTTTTGGTTTTTTCTTTTTCCGCTAAAAAAAAGTCCCGATTTTCATATATTTTTTTTGCTTTTTATTCTTTTTCCTCTAAAAAAAATTCCCGATTTTCATATATTTATTTTGCTTTTTAATCTTTTTCCGCTAAAAAAAAATCCCGTTTTCATATATTTATTTTGCTTTTAATCTTTTTCCGCAAAAAAAAAATCCCGATTTTCATATATTTTTTTGCTTTTTAATCTTTTTCCGCTAAAAAAAATATCCCGATTTTCATATATTTTTTTTGCTTTTTATTCTTTTTCCGCTAAAAAAAAATTCCCGATTTTCATATATTTTTTTTGGTTTTTAATCTTTTTCCGCTAAAAAAAAGTCCCGATTTTCATACATTTTTTTTGGTTTTTTTCTTTTTCCGCTAAAAAAAAGTCCCGATTTTCATATATTTTTTTGGCTTTTTATTCTTTTTCCGCTAAAAATTTTTTCTTGATTTTCATATATTTTTTTTGCTTTTTAATGTTTTTCCGCTAAAAAAAAAATCCCGATTTTCATATATTTATTTTGCTTTTTAATCTTTTTCCGCTAAAAAAAAAATCCCGATTTTCATATATTTTTTTTGCTTTTTAATCTTTTTCCGCTAAAAAAAAAATCCCGATTTTCATATATTTTTTTTGCTTTTTTTTCTTTTTCCGCTAAAAAAAAAATACCGATTTTAATATATTTTTTTTGTTTTTTTTGTTTTTCCGCTAAAAAAAAAATCCCGATTTTCATATATTTTTTTTGCTTTTTATTCTTTTTCCGCTAAAAAAAAAGTCCCGATTTTCGTATATTTGTTTTGCTTTTAATCTTTTTCCGCTAAAAAAAATATCCCGATTTTCATATATTTTTTTTGCTTTTTATTCTTTTTCCGCTAAAAAAAAATTCCCGATTTTCATATATTTTTTTGGGTTTTTTTCTTTTTCCGCTAAAAAAAAGTCCCGATTTTCATATATTTTTTTGGCTTTTTATTCTTTTTCCGCTAAAAAAAATTTCTTGATGTTCATATATTTTTTTTGCTTTTTAATGTTTTTCCGCTAAAAAAAAAATCCCGATTTTCATATATTTATTTTGCTTTTTAATCTTTTTCCGCTAAAAAAAAAATCCCGATTTTCATATATTTTTTTTGCTTTTTAATCTTTTTCCACTAAAAAAAAAATCCCGATTTTCATATATTTTTTTTGGTTTTTTTCTTTTTCCGCTAAAAAAAAAGTCCCGATTTTCATATATTTTTTTTGCTTTTTAATCTTTTTCCGCTAAAAAAAAAATCCCGATTTTCATATATTTTTTTTGCTTTTTAATCTTTTTCCGCTAAAAAAAAATTCCCGATTTTCATATATTTTTTTTGGTTTTTTTCTTTTTCCGCTAAAAAAAAAGTCCCGATTTTCATATATTTTTTTTGCTTTTTATTCTTTTTCCTCTAAAAAAAATTCCCGATTTTCATATATTTATTTTGCTTTTTAATCTTTTTCCGCTAAAAAAAAAATCCCGATTTTCATATATTTATTTTGCTTTTTAATCTTTTTCCGCTAAAAAAAAAATCCCGATTTTCATATATTTTTTTTGCTTTTTAATCTTTTTCCGCTAAAAAAAATATCCCGATTTTCATATATTTTTTTTGCTTTTTATTCTTTTTCCGCTAAAAAAAAATTCCCGATTTTCATATATTTTTTTTGGTTTTTAATATTTTTCCGCTAAAAAAAAGTCCCGATTTTCATATATTTTTTTTGGGTTTTTTCTTTTTCCGCTAAAAAAAAGTCCCGATTTTCATATATTTTTTTGGCTTTTTATTCTTTTTCCGCTAAAAAAAATTCCCGATTTTAATATATTTTTTTTGCTTTTTATTCTTTTTCCGCTAAAAAAAAAATCCCGATTTTCATATATTTTTTTTGCTTTTTTTTCTTTTTCCGCTAAAAAAAAATTCCCGATTTTCATATATTTTTTTTGGTTTTTTTCTTTTTCCGCTAAAAAAAAGTCCCGATTTTCATATATTTTTTTTGCTTTTTATTCTTTTTCCGCTAAAAATTTTTTCCTGATTTTCATATATTTTTTTTGCTTTTTAATCTTTTTCCGCTAAAAAAAAAATCCCGATTTTAATATATTTTTTTTGCTTTTAAATCTTTTTCCGCTAAAAAAAATTTCCCGATTTTCATATATTTTTTTTGCTTTTTAATCTTTTTCCGCTAAAAAAAAAATCCCGATTTTCATATATTTTTTTTGCTTTTTAATCTTTTTCCGCTAAAAAAAAATCCCGATTTTCAGATATTTTTTTTGCTTTTTAATCTTTTTCCGCTAAAAAAAAAATCCCGATTTTAATATATTTTTTTTGATTTTTAATCTTTTTCCGCTAAAAAAAAAATCCCGATTTTCATATATTTTTTTTGCTTTTTAATCTTTTTCCACTAAAAAAAAAATCCCGATTTTCATATATTTTTTTTGCTTTTTTTTCTTTTTCCGCTAAAAAAAAAATCCCGATTTTCATATATTTTTTTTGGTTTTTTTTCCTATAAATTTCATCGGATTTTGTAATTTTTGTTTTCTCCGCAAAAAATAATAATCAGGAATTTCAAAAAAAATTTCGTTTTTTTTCCTATAAAATTTCATCGGATTTTGTAATATTTTTTTTCTCCGCAAAAAATAATAATCAGGAATTTCAATTTTTTTAAATTTTTTTTTCCTATAAAATTTTATCGGATTTTTTAAATTTTTTTTCTCCGCAAAAAATAATAATCAGGAATTTCAATTTTTTTTTCGTTTTTTTTCCTATAAAATTTTTTCGGATTTTGTAAAAAAAAATTTCTCCGCAAAATATAATAATCAGGAATTTCAATTTTTTTTTCGTTTTTTTTCCTATAAAATTTCATCGGTTTTTGTAATTTTTGTTTTCTCCGCAAAAAATAATAATCAGGAATTTCAAATTTTTTTTCGTTTTTTTTCCTATAAAATTTCATCGGATTTTGTAAAAAAAAAATTCTCCGCAAAAAATAATAATCAGGAATTTCAATTTTTTTTTCGTTTTTTTTCCTATAAAATTTAATCGGATTTTTTAATTTTTTTTTTCTCCGCAAAAAATAATAATCAGGAATTTCAAAAAAAAATTCGTTTTTTTCCCTAATTTTTTTTATCGGATTTTGTAAAAAAAAAATTTCTCCTTAAAAAATAATAATCGGGAATTTCAATTTTTTTTTCGTTTTTTTCCTATAAAATTTCATCGGATTTTGTAATTTTTGTTTTCTCCGCAAAAAATAATAATCAGGAATTTCAAATTTTTTTTCGTTTTTTTTCCTTTAAAATTTCATCGGATTTTGTAATTTTTGTTTTCACCGCAAAATATAATAATCAGGAATTTCAATTTTTTTTCGTTTTTTTTCCTTTAAAATTTTATCGGATTTTGTAATATTTTTTTTCTCCCCAAAAAATAATAATCAGGAATTTCAATTTTTTTTTCGTTTTTTTTCCTATAAAATTTTATCGGATTTTGTAAAAAAAAAATTCTCCGCAAAAAATAATAATCAGGAATTTCAATTTTTTTTTCGTTTTTTTTCCTATAAAATTTAATCGGATTTTTTAATTTTTTTTTTCTCCGCAAAAAATAATAATCAGGAATTTCAATTTTTTTTCCGTTTTTTTTCCTTTAAAATTTTATCGGATTTTGTCAAAAAAAATTTCTCCGCAAAAAATAATAATCAGGAATTTCAAATTTTTTTTCGTTTTTTTTCCTATAAAATTTCATCGGATTTTGTAATTTTTGTTTTCTCCGCAAAAAATAATAATCAGGAATTTCAATTTTTTTTCGTTTTTTTTCCTATAAAATTTCATCGGATTTTGTAATTTATTTTTTTCTCCGCAAAAAATAATAATCAGGAATTTCAATTTTTTTTTCGTTTTTTTTCCTATAAAATTTTATCGGATTTTGTAATTTTTGTTTTCTCCGCAAAAAATAATAATCAGGAATTTCAAAAAAATTTTCGTTTTTTTTTCCTATAAAATTTCATCGGATTTTTAAAAAAAAAAATTCTCCGCAAAAAATAATAATCAGGAATTTCAATTTTTTTTTCGTTTTTTTTCCTATAAAATTTCATCGGATTTTGTAATTTTTGTTTTCTCCGCAAAAAATAATAATCAGGAATTTCAATTTTTTTTCGTTTTTTTTCCTATAAAATTTCATCGGATTTTTTAATTTTTTTTTTCTCCGCAAAAAATAATAATCAGGAATTTCAATTTTTTTTCGTTTTTTTTCCTATAAAATTTCATCGGATTTTTTTAATTTTTTTTTCTCCGCAAAAAATAATAATCAGGAATTTCAATTTTTTTTTCGTTTTTTTTCCTATAAAATTTTATCGGATTTTGTAATTTTGTTTTTCTCCGCAAAATATAATAATCAGGAATTTCAATTTTTTTTCGTTTTTTTTCCTTTAAAATTTCATCGGATTTTGTAATTTTTGTTTTCTCCGCAAAAAATAATAATCAGGAATTTCAATTTTTTTTCGTTTTTTTTTCCTATAAAATTTCATCGGATTTTTTAATTTTTTTTTTCTCCGCAAAAAATAATAATCAGGAATTTCAAATTTTTTTTCGTTTTTTTTCCTATAAAATTTTATCGGATTTTGTAAAAAAAAAATTCTCCGCAAAATATAATAATCAGGAATTTCAATTTTTTTTTCGTTTTTTTTCCTATAAATTTCATCGGATTTTGTAATTTTTGTTTTCTCCGCAAAAAATAATAATCAGGAATTTCAAAAATTTTTTCGTTTTTTTTCCTATAAAATTTCATCGGATTTTGTAAAAAATTTTTTCTCCGCAAAAAATAATAATCAGGAATTTCAATTTTTTTAAATTTTTTTTTCCTATAAAATTTTATCGGATTTTTTAAAAAATTTTTCTCCGCAAAAAATAATAATCAGGAATTTCAATTTTTTTTTCGTTTTTTTTCCTATAAAATTTTTTCGGATTTTGTAAAAAAAAATTTCTCCGCAAAATATAATAATCAGGAATTTCAATTTTTTTTTCGTTTTTTTTCCTATAAAATTTCATCGGTTTTTGTAATTTTTGTTTTCTCCGCAAAAAATAATAATCAGGAATTTCAATTTTTTTTTCGTTTTTTTTCCTATAAAATTTAATCGGATTTTTTAATTTTTTTTTTCTCCGCAAAAAATAATAATCAGGAATTTCAAAAAAAAATTCGTTTTTTTTCCTAATTTTTTTTATCGGATTTTGTAAAAAAAAAATTTCTCCTTAAAAAATAATAATCGGGAATTTCAATTTTTTTTTCGTTTTTTTCCTATAAAATTTCATCGGATTTTGTAATTTTTGTTTTCTCCGCAAAAAATAATAATCAGGAATTTCAAATTTTTTTTCGTTTTTTTTCCTATAAAATTTCATCGGATTTTTTAATTTTTTTTTTCTCCGCAAAAAATAATAATCAGGAATTTCAATTTTTTTTCCGTTTTTTTTCCTATAAAATTTTATCGGATTTTGTAAAAAAAAATTTCTCCGCAAAAAATAATAATCAGGAATTTCAATTTTTTTTTCGTTTTTTTTCCTTTAAAATTTCATCGGATTTTGTAATTTTTGTTTTCTCCGCAAAAAATAATAATCAGGAATTTCAATTTTTTTTCGTTTTTTTTTCCTATAAAATTTCATCGGATTTTTTAATTTTTTTTTTCTCCGCAAAAAATAATAATCAGGAATTTCAAATTTTTTTTCGTTTTTTTTCCTATAAAATTTTATCGGATTTTGTAAAAAAAAATTTCTCCGCAAAATATAATAATCAGGAATTTCAATTTTTTTTCGTTTTTTTTCCTTTAAAATTTCATCGGATTTTGTAATTTTTGTTTTCTCCGCAAAAAATAATAATCAGGAATTTCAATTTTTTTTTCGTTTTTTTTCCTATAAAATTTTATCGGATTTTGTAAAAAAAAAATTCTCCGCAAAATATAATAATCAGGAATTTCAATTTTTTTTTCGTTTTTTTTCCTATAAATTTCATCGGATTTTGTAATTTTTTTTTTCTCCGCAAAAAATAATAATCAGGAATTTCAAAAAAATTTTCGTTTTTTTTCCTATAAAATTTCATCGGATTTTGTAATTTTTTTTTTCTCCGCAAAAAATAATAATCAGGAATTTCAATTTTTTTTCGTTTTTTTTCCTTTAAAATTTCATCGGATTTTGTAATTTTTTTTTTCTCCGCAAAATATAATAATCAGTAATTTCAATTTTTTTTTCGTTTTTTTTCCTATAAAATTTTATCGGATTTTGTAAAAAAAAAATTCTCCGCAAAATATAATAATCAGGAATTTAAAATTTTTTTTCGTTTTTTTTCCTATAAATTTCATCGGATTTTGTAATTTTTGTTTTCTCCGCAAAAAATAATAATCAGGAATTTCAAAAAAAATTTCGTTTTTTTTCCTATAAAATTTCATCGGATTTTGTAATTTTTTTTTTCTCCGCAAAAAATAATAATCAGGAATTTCAATTTTTTTAAATTTTTTTTTCCTATAAAATTTTATCGGATTTTTTAAATTTTTTTTCTCCGCAAAAAATAATAATCAGGAATTTCAATTTTTTTTTCGTTTTTTTTCCTATAAAATTTTATCGGATTTTGTAAAAAAATTCTCCGCAATATATAATAATCAGGAATTTCAATTTTTTTTTCGTTTTTTTTCCTATAAAATTTAATCGGATTTTTTAATTTTTTTTTTCTCCGCAAAAAATAATAATCAGGAATTTCAATTTTTTTTCCGTTTTTTTTCCTTTAAAATTTTATCGGATTTTGTCAAAAAAAATTTCTCCGCAAAAAATAATAATCAGGAATTTCAAATTTTTTTTCGTTTTTTTTCCTATAAAATTTCATCGGATTTTGTAATTTTTGTTTTCTCCGCAAAAAATAATAATCAGGAATTTCAATTTTTTTTCGTTTTTTTTCCTATAAAATTTCATCGGATTTTGTAATTTATTTTTTTCTCCGCAAAAAATAATAATCAGGAATTTCAATTTTTTTTTCGTTTTTTTTCCTATAAAATTTTATCGGATTTTGTAATTTTTGTTTTCTCCGCAAAAAATAATAATCAGGAATTTCAAAAAAAATTTCGTTTTTTTTTCCTATAAAATTTCATCGGATTTTTAAAAAAAAAAATTCTCCGCAAAAAATAATAATCAGGAATTTCAATTTTTTTTTCGTTTTTTTTCCTATAAAATTTCATCGGATTTTGTAATTTTTGTTTTCTCCGCAAAAAATAATAATCAGGAATTTCAATTTTTTTTCGTTTTTTTTCCTATAAAATTTCATCGGATTTTTTAATTTTTTTTTTCTCCGCAAAAAATAATAATCAGGAATTTCAATTTTTTTTCGTTTTTTTTCCTATAAAATTTCATCGGATTTTTTTAATTTTTTTTTCTCCGCAAAAAATAATAATCAGGAATTTCAATTTTTTTTTCGTTTTTTTTCCTATAAAATTTTATCGGATTTTGTAATTTTGTTTTTCTCCGCAAAATATAATAATCAGGAATTTCAATTTTTTTTCGTTTTTTTTCCTTTAAAATTTCATCGGATTTTGTAATTTTTGTTTTCTCCGCAAAAAATAATAATCAGGAATTTCAATTTTTTTTCGTTTTTTTTTCCTATAAAATTTCATCGGATTTTTTAATTTTTTTTTTCTCCGCAAAAAATAATAATCAGGAATTTCAAATTTTTTTTCGTTTTTTTTCCTATAAAATTTTATCGGATTTTGTAAAAAAAATTTTCTCCGCAAAATATAATAATCAGGAATTTCAATTTTTTTTCGTTTTTTTTCCTTTAAAATTTTATCGGATTTTGTAATATTTTTTTTCTCCGCAAAAAATAATAATCAGGAATTTCAATTTTTTTTTCGTTTTTTTTCCTATAAAATTTTATCGGATTTTGTAAAAAAAAAATTCTCCGCAAAATATAATAATCAGGAATTTCAATTTTTTTTTCGTTTTTTTTCCTATAAATTTCATCGGATTTTGTAATTTTTGTTTTCTCCGCAAAAAATAATAATCAGGAATTTCAAAAATTTTTTCGTTTTTTTTCCTATAAAATTTCATCGGATTTTGTAAAAAAATTTTTCTCCGCAAAAAATAATAATCAGGAATTTCAATTTTTTTAAATTTTTTTTTCCTATAAAATTTTATCGGATTTTTTAAAAAATTTTTCTCCGCAAAAAATAATAATCAGGAATTTCAATTTTTTTTTCGTTTTTTTTCCTATAAAATTTTTTCGGATTTTGTAAAAAAAAATTTCTCCGCAAAATATAATAATCAGGAATTTCAATTTTTTTTTCGTTTTTTTTCCTATAAAATTTCATCGGTTTTTGTAATTTTTGTTTTCTCCGCAAAAAATAATAATCAGGAATTTCAATTTTTTTTTCGTTTTTTTTCATAAAAAATTTAATCGGATTTTTTAATTTTTTTTTTATCCGCAAAAAATAATAATCAGGAATTTCAAAAAAAAATTCGTTTTTTTTCCTAATTTTTTTTATCGGATTTTGTAAAAAAAAAATTTCTCCTTAAAAAATAATAATCGGGAATTTCAATTTTTTTTTCGTTTTTTTCCTATAAAATTTCATCGGATTTTGTAATTTTTGTTTTCTCCGCAAAAAATAATAATCAGGAATTTCAAATTTTTTTTCGTTTTTTTTCCTATAAAATTTCATCGGATTTTTTAATTTTTTTTTTCTCCGCAAAAAATAATAATCAGGAATTTCAATTTTTTTTCCGTTTTTTTTCCTATAAAATTTTATCGGATTTTGTAAAAAAAAATTTCTCCGCAAAAAATAATAATCAGGAATTTCAATTTTTTTTTCGTTTTTTTTCCTTTAAAATTTCATCGGATTTTGTAATTTTTGTTTTCTCCGCAAAAAATAATAATCAGGAATTTCAATTTTTTTTCGTTTTTTTTTCCTATAAAATTTCATCGGATTTTTTAATTTTTTTTTTCTCCGCAAAAAATAATAATCAGGAATTTCAAATTTTTTTTCGTTTTTTTTCCTATAAAATTTTATCGGATTTTGTAAAAAAAAATTTCTCCGCAAAATATAATAATCAGGAATTTCAATTTTTTTTCGTTTTTTTTCCTTTAAAATTTCATCGGATTTTGTAATTTTTGTTTTCTCCGCAAAAAATAATAATCAGGAATTTCAATTTTTTTTTCGTTTTTTTTCCTATAAAATTTTATCGGATTTTGTAAAAAAAAAATTCTCCGCAAAATATAATAATCAGGAATTTCAATTTTTTTTTCGTTTTTTTTCCTATAAATTTCATCGGATTTTGTAATTTTTTTTTTCTCCGCAAAAAATAATAATCAGGAATTTCAAAAAAATTTTCGTTTTTTTTCCTATAAAATTTCATCGGATTTTGTAATTTTTTTTTTCTCCGCAAAAAATAATAATCAGGAATTTCAATTTTTTTTCGTTTTTTTTCCTTTAAAATTTCATCGGATTTTGTAATTTTTGTTTTCTCCGCAAAAAATAATAATCAGGAATTTCAATTTTTTTTTCGTTTTTTTTCCTATAAAATTTTATCGGATTTTGTAAAAAAAAAATTCTCCGCAAAATATAATAATCAGGAATTTAAATTTTTTTTTCGTTTTTTTTCCTATAAATTTCATCGGATTTTGTAATTTTTGTTTTCTCCGCAAAAAATAATAATCAGGAATTTCAAAAAAATTTTCGTTTTTTTTCCTATAAAATTTCATCGGATTTTGTAATTTTTTTTTTCTCCGCAAAAAATAATAATCAGGAATTTCAATTTTTTTAAATTTTTTTTTCCTATAAAATTTTATCGGATTTTTTAAATTTTTTTTCTCCGCAAAAAATAATAATCAGGAATTTCAATTTTTTTTTCGTTTTTTTTCCTATAAATTTTTTTCGGATTTTGTAATTTTTTTTTTCTCCGCAAAATATAATAATCAGGAATTTCAATTTTTTTTAATTTTTTTTTCCTATAAAATTTCATCGGATTTTTTAATTTTTTTTTTCTCCGCAAAAAATAATAATCAGGAATTTCAAATTTTTTTTCGTTTTTTTTCCTATAAAATTTTATCGGATTTTGTAATTTTTTTTTTCTCCGCAAAATATAATAATCAGGAATTTCAATTTTTTTTCGTTTTTTTTTCCTTTAAAATTTCATCGGATTTTGTAATTTTTGTTTTCTCCGCAAAATATAATAATCAGGAATTTCAATTTTTTTTTCGTTTTTTTCCTATAAAATTTCATCGGTTTTTGTAATTTTTGTTTTCTCCGCAAAAAATAATAATCAGGAATTTCAAATTTTTTTTCGTTTTTTTTCCTATAAAATTTCATCGGATTTTGTAAAAAAAAAATTCTCCGCAAAAAATAATAATCAGGAATTTCAATTTTTTTTTCGTTTTTTTTCCTATAAAATTTAATCGGATTTTTTAATTTTTTTTTTCTCCGCAAAAAATAATAATCAGGAATTTCAAAAAAATTTTCGTTTTTTTTCCTAATTTTTTTTATCGGAGAAAAAATTTCTCCTTAAAAAATAATAATCGGGAATTTCAATTTTTTTTTCGTTTTTTTCCTATAAAATTTCATCGGATTTTGTAATTTTTGTTTTCTCCGCAAAAAATAATAATCAGGAATTTCAAATTTTTTTTCGTTTTTTTTCCTATAAAATTTCATCGGATTTTTTAATTTTTTTTTTCTCCGCAAAAAATAATAATCAGGAATTTCAATTTTTTTCCGTTTTTTTCCTATAAAATTTTATCGGATTTTGTAAAAAAAAAATTCTCCGCAAAAAATAATAATCAGGAATTTCAATTTTTTTTTCGTTTTTTTTCCTTTAAAATTTCATCGGATTTTGTAATTTTTGTTTTCTCCGCAAAAAATAATAATCAGGAATTTCAATTTTTTTTCGTTTTTTTTTCCTATAAAATTTCATCGGATTTTGTAATTTTTGTTTTCTCCGCAAAAAATAATAATCAGGAATTTCAATTTTTTTTTCGTTTTTTTTCCTTTAAAATTTCATCGGATTTTGTAATTTTTTTTTTCTCCGCAAAATATAATAATCAGGAATTTCAATTTTTTTTCGTTTTTTTTCCTATAAAATTTTATCGGATTTTGTAAAAAAAAAATTCTCCGCAAAATATAATAATCAGGAATTTCAATTTTTTTTTCGTTTTTTTTCCTATAAATTTCATCGGATTTTGTAATTTTTGTTTTCTCCGCAAAAAATAATAATCAGGAATTTCAAAAAAATTTTCGTTTTTTTTCCTATAAAATTTCATCGGATTTTGTAAAATTTTTTTTCTCCGCAAAAAATAATAATCAGGAATTTCAATTTTTTTAAATTTTTTTTTCCTATAAAATTTTATCGGATTTTTTAAAAAAATTTTCTCCGCAAAAAATAATAATCAGGAATTTCAATTTTTTTTTCGTTTTTTTTCCTATAAAATTTTTTCGGATTTTGTAAAAAAAATTTTCTCCGCAAAATATAATAATCAGGAATTTCAATTTTTTTTTCGTTTTTTTTCCTATAAAATTTCATCGGTTTTTGTAATTTTTGTTTTCTCCGCAAAAAATAATAATCAGGAATTTCAAATTTTTTTTCGTTTTTTTTCCTATAAAATTTTATCGGATTTTGTAAAAAAAAAATTCTCCGCAAAAAATAATAATCAGGAATTTCAATTTTTTTTTCGTTTTTTTTCCTTTAAAATTTCATCGGATTTTGTAATTTTTTTTTTCTCCGCAAAAAATAATAATCAGGAATTTCAATTTTTTTTCGTTTTTTTTTCCTATAAAATTTCATCGGATTTTTTAATTTTTTTTTTCTCCGCAAAAAATAATAATCAGGAATTTCAAATTTTTTTTCGTTTTTTTTTCCTATAAAATTTTATCGGATTTTGTAAAAAAAATTTTCTCCGCAAAATATAATAATCAGGAATTTCAATTTTTTTTCGTTTTTTTTCCTTTAAAATTTCATCGGATTTTGTAATTTTTGTTTTCTCCGCAAAAAATAATAATCAGGAATTTCAATTTTTTTTTCGTTTTTTTTCCTATAAAATTTTATCGGATTTTGTAATTTTTTTTTTCTCCGCAAAATATAATAATCAGGAATTTCAATTTTTTTTCGTTTTTTTTCCTTTAAAATTTTATCGGATTTTGTAATATTTTTTTTCTCCGCAAAAAATAATAATCAGGAATTTCAATTTTTTTTTCGTTTTTTTTCCTATAAAATTTTATCAGATTTTGTAAAAAAAAAATTCTCCGCAAAATATAATAATCAGGAATTTCAATTTTTTTTTCGTTTTTTTTCCTATAAAATTTCATCGGATTTTGTAATTTTTTTTTTCTCCGCAAAAAATAATAATCAGGAATTTCAATTTTTTTCCCGTTTTTTTTCCTTTAAAATTTTATCGGATTTTGTCAAAAAAAATTTCTCCACAAAAAATAATAATCAGGAATTTCAATTTTTTTTCCGTTTTTTTTCCTATAAAATTTTATCGGATTTTGTAAAAAAAAATTTCTCCGCAAAAAATAATAATCAGGAATTTCAAATTTTTTTTCGTTTTTTTTCCTTTAAAATTTCATCGGATTTTGTAATTTTTTTTTTCTCCGCAAAAAATAATAATCAGGAATTTCATTTTTTTTTTCGTTTTTTTTCCTATAAAATTTCATCGGATTTTGTAAAAAAAAAATTCTCCGCAAAATATAATAATCAGGAATTTCAATTTTTTTTTCTTTTTTTTTCCTATAAATTTCATCGGATTTTGTAAAAAAATTTTTCTCCGCAAAAAATAATAATCAGGAATTTCAAAAATTTTTTCGTTTTTTTTCCTATAAAATTTCATCGGATTTTGTAATTTTTTTTTTCTCCGCAAAAAATAATAATCAGGAATTTCAATTTTTTTTCGTTTTTTTTCCTTTAAAATTTCATCGGATTTTGTAATTTTTGTTTTCTCCGCAAAAAATAATAATCAGGAATTTCAATTTTTTTTTCGTTTTTTTTCCTATAAAATTTTATCGGATTTTGTAAAAAAAAAATTCTCCGCAAAATATAATAATCAGGAATTTCAATTTTTTTTTCGTTTTTTTTCCTATAAATTTCATCGGATTTTGTAATTTTTGTTTTCTCCGCAAAAAATAATAATCAGGAATTTCAAAAAAATTTTCGTTTTTTTTCCTATAAAATTTCATCGGATTTTGTAATTTTTTTTTTCTCCGCAAAAAATAATAATCAGGAATTTCAATTTTTTTAAATTTTTTTTTCCTATAAAATTTTATCGGATTTTTTAAAAAAATTTTCTCCGCAAAAAATAATAATCAGGAATTTCAATTTTTTTTTCGTTTTTTTTCCTATAAATTTTTTTCGGATTTTGTAAATTTTTTTTTCTCCGCAAAATATAATAATCAGGAATTTCAATTTTTTTTCGTTTTTTTTCCTTTAAAATTTTATCGGATTTTGTAATATTTTTTTTCTCCGCAAAAAATACTAATCAGGAATTTCAATTTTTTTTTCGTTTTTTTTCCTATAAAATTTTATCAGATTTTGTAAAAAAAAAATTCTCCGCAAAATATAATAATCAGGAATTTCAATTTTTTTTTCGTTTTTTTTCCTATAAAATTTCATCGGATTTTGTAAATTTTTTTTTCTCCGCAAAAAATAATAATCAGGAATTTCAATTTTTTTTCCGTTTTTTTTCCTTTAAAATTTTATCGGATTTTGTCAAAAAAAAATTCTCCGCAAAAAATAATAATCAGGAATTTCAATTTTTTTTTAGTTTTTTTTCCTATAAAATTTCATCGGATTTTGTAAAAAAAAATTTCTCCACAAAAAATAATAATCAGGAATTTCAATTTTTTTTTCGTTTTTTTTCCTATAAAATTTTATCGGATTTTGTAAAAAAAAATTTCTCCGCAAAAAATAATAATCAGGAATTTCAATTTTTTTTTCGTTTTTTTTCCTTTAAAATTTCATCGGATTTTGTAATTTTTGTTTTCTCAGCAAAAAATAATAATCAGGAATTTCAATTTTTTTTTCGTTTTTTTTCCTTTAAAATTTCATCGGATTTTGTAATTTTTGTTTTCTCCGCAAAAAATAATAATCAGGAATTTCAATTTTTTTTTCGTTTTTTTTCCTATAAAATTTTATCGGATTTTGTAATTTTTTTTTCTCCGCAAAATATAATAATCAGGAATTTCAATTTTTTTTCGTTTTTTTTCCTTTAAAATTTTATCGGATTTTGTAATATTTTTTTTCTCCGCAAAAAATAATAATCAGGAATTTCAAATTTTTTTTCGTTTTTTTTCCTATAAAATTTTATCGGACTTTGTAAAAAAAATTTTCTCCGCAAAATATAATAATCAGGAATTTCAATTTTTTTTCGTTTTTTTTCCTTTAAAATTTCATCGGATTTTGTAATTTTTGTTTTCTCCGCAAAAAATAATAATCAGGAATTTCAATTTTTTTTTCGTTTTTTTTCCTATAAAATTTTATCGGATTTTGTAATTTTTTTTTTCTCCGCAAAATATAATAATCAGGAATTTCAATTTTTTTTCGTTTTTTTTCCTTTAAAATTTTATCGGATTTTGTAAAAAAAAATTTCTCCGCAAAAAATAATAATCAGGAATTTCAAATTTTTTTTCGTTTTTTTTCCTTTAAAATTTCATCGGATTTTGTAATTTTTTTTTTCTCCGCAAAAAATAATAATCAGGAATTTCATTTTTTTTTTCGTTTTTTTTCCTATAAAATTTCATCGGATTTTGTAAAAAAAAAATTCTCCGCAAAATATAATAATCAGGAATTTCAATTTTTTTTTCGTTTTTTTTCCTATAAATTTCATCGGATTTTGTTATTTTTTTTTTCTCCGCAAAAAATAATAATCAGGAATTTCAATTTTTTTTCGTTTTTTTTCCTTTAAAATTTCATCGGATTTTGTAATTTTTGTTTTCTCCGCAAAAAATAATAATCAGGAATTTCAATTTTTTTTTCGTTTTTTTTCCTATAAAATTTTATCGGATTTTGTAAAAAAAAAATTCTCCGCAAAATATAATAATCAGGAATTTCAATTTTTTTTTCGTTTTTTTTCCTATAAATTTCATCGGATTTTGTAATTTTTGTTTTCTCCGCAAAAAATAATAATCAGGAATTTCAAAAAAATTTTCGTTTTTTTTCCTATAAAATTTCATCGGATTTTGTAATTTTTTTTTTCTCCGCAAAAAATAATAATCAGGAATTTCAATTTGTTTTAATTTTTTTTTCCTATAAAATTTTATCGGATTTTTTAAAAAAATTTTCTCCGCAAAAAATAATAATCAGGAATTTCAATTTTTTTTTCCTTTTTTTTCCTATAAATTTTTTTCGGATTTTGTAAAAAAATTTTTCTCCGCAAAATATAATAATCAGGAATTTCAATTTTTTTTCGTTTTTTTTCCTTTAAAATTTTATCGGATTTTGTAATATTTTTTTTCTCCGCAAAAAATACTAATCAGGAATTTCAATTTTTTTTTGTTTTTTTTCCTATAAAATTTTATCAGATTTTGTAAAAAAAAAATTCTCCGCAAAATATAATAATCAGGAATTTCAATTTTTTTTTCGTTTTTTTTCCTATAAAATTTCATCGGATTTTGTAATTTTTTTTTTCTCCGCAAAAAATAATAATCAGGAATTTCAATTTTTTTTCCGTTTTTTTTCCTTTAAAATTTTATCGGATTTTGTCAAAAAAAATTTCTCCGCAAAAAATAATAATCAGGAATTTCAATTTTTTTTTAGTTTTTTTTCCTATAAAATTTCATCGGATTTTGTAAAAAAAAAATTCTCCACAAAAAATAATAATCAGGAATTTCAATTTTTTTTCCGTTTTTTTTCCTATAAAATTTTATCGGATTTTGTAAAAAAAAATTTCTCCGCAAAAAATAATAATCAGGAATTTCAATTTTTTTTTCGTTTTTTTTCCTTTAAAATTTCATCGGATTTTGTAATTTTTGTTTTCTCAGCAAAAAATAATAATCAGGAATTTCAATTTTTTTTTCGTTTTTTTTCCTTTAAAATTTCATCGGATTTTGTAATTTTTGTTTTCTCCGCAAAAAATAATAATCAGGAATTTCAATTTTTTTTTTCGTTTTTTTTCCTATAAAATTTTATCGGATTTTGTAATTTTTTTTTTCTCCGCAAAATATAATAATCAGGAATTTCGATTTTTTTTCGTTTTTTTTCCTTTAAAATTTTATCGGATTTTGTAATATTTTTTTTCTCCGCAAAAAATAATAATCAGGAATTTCAATTTTTTTTTCGTTTTTTTTCCTATAAAATTTCATCGGATTTTGTAAAAAAAAAATTCTCCGCAAAATATAATAATCAGGAATTTCAATTTTTTTTTCGTTTTTTTTCCTATAAATTTCATCGGATTTTGTAAAATTTTTTTTCTCCGCAAAAAATAATAATCAGGAATTTCAAAAAAAATTTCGTTTTTTTTCCTATAAAATTTCATCGGATTTTGTAAATTTTTTTTTCTCCGCAAAAAATAATAATCAGGAATTTCAATTTTTTTTCGTTTTTTTTCCTTTAAAATTTCATCGGATTTTGTAATTTTTGTTTTCTCCGCAAAAAATAATAATCAGGAATTTCAATTTTTTTTTCGTTTTTTTTCCTATAAAATTTTATCGGATTTTGTAAAAAAAAAATTCTCCGCAAAATATAATAATCAGGAATTTCAATTTTTTTTTCGTTTTTTTTCCTATAAATTTCATCGGATTTTGTAATTATTGTTTTCTCCGCAAAAAATAATAATCAGGAATTTCAAAAAATTTTTCGTTTTTTTTCCTATAAAATTTCATCGGATTTTGTAAAAAAAATTTTCTCCGCAAAAAATAATAATCAGGAATTTCAATTTTTTTTAATTTTTTTTTCCTATAAAATTTTATCGGATTTTTTAAATTTTTTTTCTCCGCAAAAAATAATAATCAGGAATTTCAATTTTTTTTTCGTTTTTTTTCCTATAAATTTTTTTTCGGATTTTGTAATTTTTTTTTTCTCCGCAAAATATAATAATCAGGAATTTCAATTTTTTAAAATTTTTTTTTCCTATAAAATTTCATCGGATTTTTTAATTTTTTTTTTCTCCGCAAAAAATAATAATCAGGAATTTCAAATTTTTTTTCGTTTTTTTTCCTATAAAATTTTATCGGATTTTGTAAAAAAAATTTTCTCCGCAAAATATAATAATCAGGAATTTCAATTTTTTTTCGTTTTTTTTCCTTTAAAATTTCATCGGATTTTGTAATTTTTGTTTTCTCCGCAAAAAATAATAATCAGGAATTTCAATTTTTTTTTCGTTTTTTTTCCTATAAAATTTTATCGGATTTTGTAATTTTTTTTTTCTCCGCAAAATATAATAATCAGGAATTTCAATTTTTTTTCGTTTTTTTTCCTTTAAAATTTCATCGGATTTTGTAATTTTTGTTTTCTCCGCAAAAAATAATAATCAGGAATTTCAATTTTTTTTTCGTTTTTTTTCCTATAAAATTTCATCGGATTTTGTAATTTTTTTTTTCTCCGCAAAATCTAATAATCAGGAATTTCAATTTTTTTCGTTTTTTTTCCTATAAAATTTTATCGGATTTTGTAAAAAAAAAATTCTCCGCAAAATATAATAATCAGGAATTTCAATTTTTTTTTCGTTTTTTTTCCTATAAATTTCATCGGATTTTGTAATTTTTGTTTTCTCCGCAAAAAATAATAATCAGGAATTTCAAAAAAAATTTCGTTTTTTTTCCTATAAAATTTCATCGGATTTTGTAAAAAAATTTTTCTCCGCAAAAAATAATAATCAGGAATTTCAATTTTTTTTAATTTTTTTTTCCTATAAAATTTTATCGGATTTTTCAAAAAAAATTTCTCCGCAAAAAATAATAATCAGGAATTTCAATTTTTTTTTCGTTTTTTTTCCTATAAAATTTTTTCGGATTTTGTAAAAAAAATTTTCTCCGCAAAATATAATAATCAGGAATTTCAATTTTTTTTTCGTTTTTTTTCCTATAAAATTTCATCGGTTTTTGTAATTTTTGTTTTCTCCGCAAAAAATAATAATCAGGAATTTCAAAAAAATTTTCGTTTTTTTTCCTAATTTTTTTTATCGGAGAAAAAATTTCTCCTTAAAAAATAATAATCGGGAATTTCAATTTTTTTTTGTTTTTTTCCTATAAAATTTCATCGGATTTTGTAAATTTTGTTTTCTCCGCAAAAAATAATAATCAGGAATTTCAAATTTTTTTTCGTTTTTTTTCCTATAAAATTTCATCGGATTTTTTAATTTTTTTTTTCTCCGCAAAAAATAATAATCAGGAATTTCAATTTTTTTTCCGTTTTTTTTCCTATAAAATTTTATCGGATTTTGTAAAAAAAAATTTCTCCGCAAAAAATAATAATCAGGAATTTCAATTTTTTTTTCGTTTTTTTTCCTTTAAAATTTCATCGGATTTTGTAATTTTTGTTTTCTCCGCAAAAAATAATAATCAGGAATTTCAATTTTTTTTCGTTTTTTTTTCCTATAAAATTTCATCGGATTTTTTAATTTTTTTTTTCTCCGCAAAAAATAATAATCAGGAATTTCAAATTTTTTTTCGTTTTTTTTCCTATAAAATTTTATCGGATTTTGTAAAAAATTTTTTCTCCGCAAAATATAATAATCAGGAATTTCAATTTTTTTTCGTTTTTTTTCCTTTAAAATTTCATCGGATTTTGTAATTTTTGTTTTCTCCGCAAAAAATAATAATCAGGAATTTCAATTTTTTTTTCGTTTTTTTTCCTATAAAATTTTATCGGATTTTGTAAATTTTTTTTTCTCCGCAAAATATAATAATCAGGAATTTCAATTTTTTTTCGTTTTTTTTCCTTTAAAATTTTATCGGATTTTGTAATATTTTTTTTCTCCGCAAAAAATAATAATCAGGAATTTCAATTTTTTTTTCGTTTTTTTTCCTATAAAATTTCATCGGATTTTGTAAAAAAAAAATTCTCCGCAAAATATAATAATCAGGAATTTCAATTTTTTTTTCGTTTTTTTTCCTATAAATTTCATCGGATTTTGTAATTTTTTTTTTCTCCGCAAAAAATAATAATCAGGAATTTCAAAAAAATTTTCGTTTTTTTTCCTATAAAATTTCATCGGATTTTGTAATTTTTTTTTTCTCCGCAAAAAATAATAATCAGGAATTTCAATTTTTTTTCGTTTTTTTTCCTTTAAAATTTCATCGGATTTTGTAATTTTTGTTTTCTCCGCAAAAAATAATAATCAGGAATTTCAAATTTTTTTTCGTTTTTTTTCCTATAAAATTTTATCGGATTTTGTAAAAAAAAAATTCTCCGCAAAATATAATAATCAGGAATTTCAATTTTTTTTTCGTTTTTTTTCCTATAAATTTCATCGGATTTTGTAATTTTTGTTTTCTCCGCAAAAAATAATAATCAGGAATTTCAAAAAATTTTTCGTTTTTTTTCCTATAAAATTTCATCGGATTTTGTAAAAAAAATTTTCTCCGCAAAAAATAATAATCAGGAATTTCAATTTTTTTTAATTTTTTTTTCCTATAAAATTTTATCGGATTTTTTAAATTTTTTTTCTCCGCAAAAAATAATAATCAGGAATTTCAATTTTTTTTTCGTTTTTTTTCCTATAAATTTTTTTCGGATTTTGTAATTTTTTTTTTCTCCGCAAAATATAATAATCAGGAATTTCAATTTTTTTAAATTTTTTTTTCCTATAAAATTTCATCGGATTTTTTAATTTTTTTTTTCTCCGCAAAAAATAATAATCAGGAATTTCAAATTTTTTTTCGTTTTTTTTCCTATAAAATTTTATCGGATTTTGTAAATTTTTTTTTCTCCGCAAAATATAATAATCAGGAATTTCAATTTTTTTTCGTTTTTTTTCCTTTAAAATTTCATCGGATTTTGTAATTTTTGTTTTCTCCGCAAAAAATAATAATCAGGAATTTCAATTTTTTTTTCGTTTTTTTTCCTATAAAATTTTATCGGATTTTGTAATTTTTTTTTTCTCCGCAAAATATAATAATCAGGAATTTCAATTTTTTTTCGTTTTTTTTCCTTTAAAATTTCATCGGATTTTGTAATTTTTGTTTTCTCCGCAAAAAATAATAATCAGGAATTTCAATTTTTTTTTCGTTTTTTTTCCTATAAAATTTCATCGGATTTTGTAAATTTTTTTTTCTCCGCAAAATCTAATAATCAGGAATTTCAATTTTTTTCGTTTTTTTTCCTATAAAATTTCATCGGATTTTGTAAAAAAAAAATTCTCCGCAAAAAATAATAATCAGGAATTTCAATTTTTTTTTCGTTTTTTTTCCTATAAAATTTAATCGGATTTTTTAATTTTTTTTTTCTCCGCAAAAAATAATAATCAGGAATTTCAAAAAAATTTTCGTTTTTTTTCCTAATTTTTTTTATCGGAGAAAAAATTTCTCCTTAAAAAATAATAATCGGGAATTTCAATTTTTTTTTCGTTTTTTTCCTATAAAATTTCATCGGATTTTGTAATTTTTGTTTTCTCCGCAAAAAATAATAATCAGGAATTTCAAATTTTTTTTCGTTTTTTTTCCTATAAAATTTCATCGGATTTTTTAATTTTTTTTTTCTCCGCAAAAAATAATAATCAGGAATTTCAATTTTTTTTCCGTTTTTTTTCCTATAAAATTTTATCGGATTTTGTAAAAAAAAATTTCTCCGCAAAAAATAATAATCAGGAATTTCAATTTTTTTTTCGTTTTTTTTCCTTTAAAATTTCATCGGATTTTGTAATTTTTGTTTTCTCCGCAAAAAATAATAATCAGGAATTTCAATTTTTTTTCGTTTTTTTTTCCTATAAAATTTCATCGGATTTTTTAATTTTTTTTTTCTCCGCAAAAAATAATAATCAGGAATTTCAAATTTTTTTTCGTTTTTTTTCCTATAAAATTTTATCGGATTTTGTAAAAAATTTTTTCTCCGCAAAATATAATAATCAGGAATTTCAATTTTTTTTCGTTTTTTTTCCTTTAAAATTTCATCGGATTTTGTAATTTTTGTTTTCTCCGCAAAAAATAATAATCAGGAATTTCAATTTTTTTTTCGTTTTTTTTCCTATAAAATTTTATCGGATTTTGTAATTTTTTTTTTCTCCGCAAAATATAATAATCAGGAATTTCAATTTTTTTTCGTTTTTTTTTCCTTTAAAATTTTATCGGATTTTGTAATATTTTTTTTCTCCGCAAAAAATAATAATCAGGAATTTCAATTTTTTTTTCGTTTTTTTTCCTATAAAATTTCATCGGATTTTGTAAAAAAAAAATTCTCCGCAAAATATAATAATCAGGAATTTCAATTTTTTTTTCGTTTTTTTTCCTATAAATTTCATCGGATTTTGTAATTTTTTTTTTCTCCGCAAAAAATAATAATCAGGAATTTCAAAAAAATTTTCGTTTTTTTTCCTATAAAATTTCATCGGATTTTGTAATTTTTTTTTTCTCCGCAAAAAATAATAATCAGGAATTTCAATTTTTTTTCGTTTTTTTTCCTTTAAAATTTCATCGGATTTTGTAATTTTTGTTTTCTCCGCAAAAAATAATAATCAGGAATTTCAATTTTTTTTTCGTTTTTTTTCCTATAAAATTTTATCGGATTTTGTAAAAAAAAAATTCTCCGCAAAATATAATAATCAGGAATTTCAATTTTTTTTTCGTTTTTTTTCCTATAAATTTCATCGGATTTTGTAATTTTTGTTTTCTCCGCAAAAAATAATAATCAGGAATTTCAAAAAAATTTTCGTTTTTTTTCCTATAAAATTTCATCGGATTTTGTAAAAAAAATTTTCTCCGCAAAAAATAATAATCAGGAATTTCAATTTTTTTTAATTTTTTTTTCCTATAAAATTTTATCGGATTTTTTAAATTTTTTTTCTCCGCAAAAAATAATAATCAGGAATTTCAATTTTTTTTTCGTTTTTTTTCCTATAAATTTTTTTCGGATTTTGTAATTTTTTTTTTCTCCGCAAAATATAATAATCAGGAATTTCAATTTTTTTAAATTTTTTTTTCCTATAAAATTTCATCGGATTTTTTAATTTTTTTTTTCTCCGCAAAAAATAATAATCAGGAATTTCAAATTTTTTTTCGTTTTTTTTCCTATAAAATTTTATCGGATTTTGTAAATTTTTTTTTCTCCGCAAAATATAATAATCAGGAATTTCAATTTTTTTTCGTTTTTTTTCCTTTAAAATTTCATCGGATTTTGTAATTTTTGTTTTCTCCGCAAAATATAATAATCAGGAATTTCAATTTTTTTTTCGTTTTTTTTCCTATAAAATTTTATCGGATTTTGTAATTTTTTTTTTCTCCGCAAAATATAATAATCAGGAATTTCAATTTTTTTTCGTTTTTTTTCCTTTAAAATTTCATCGGATTTTGTAATTTTTGTTTTCTCCGCAAAAAATAATAATCAGGAATTTCAATTTTTTTTTCGTTTTTTTTTCCTATAAAATTTCATCGGATTTTGTAATTTTTTTTTTCTCCGCAAAATCTAATAATCAGGAATTTCAATTTTTTTCGTTTTTTTTCCTATAAAATTTTATCGGATTTTGTAAAAAAAAAATTCTCCGCAAAATATAATAATCAGGAATTTCAATTTTTTTTTCGTTTTTTTTCCTATAAATTTCATCGGATTTTGTAATTTTTGTTTTCTCCGCAAAAAATAATACTCAGGAATTTCAAAAAAAATTTCGTTTTTTTTCCTATAAAATTTCATCGGATTTTGTAAATTTTTTTTTCTCCGCAAAAAATAATAATCAGGAATTTCAATTTTTTTAAATTTTTTTTTCCTATAAAATTTTATCGGATTTTTCAAAAAAATTTTCTCCGCAAAAAATAATAATCAGGAATTTCAATTTTTTTTTCGTTTTTTTTGCTATAAAATTTTTTCGGATTTTGTAAAAAAAATTTTCTCCGCAAAATATAATAATCAGGAATTTCAATTTTTTTTTCGTTTTTTTTCCTATAAAATTTCATCGGTTTTTGTAATTTTTGTTTTCTCCGCAAAAAATAATAATCAGGAATTTCAAATTTTTTTTCGTTTTTTTTCCTATAAAATTTCATCGGATTTTGTAAAAAAAAAATTCTCCGCAAAAAATAATAATCAGGAATTTCAATTTTTTTTTCGTTTTTTTTCCTATAAAATTTAATCGGATTTTTTAATTTTTTTTTTCTCCGCAAAAAATAATAATCAGGAATTTCAAAAAAAATTTCGTTTTTTTTCCTAATTTTTTTTATCGGAGAAAAAATTTCTCCTTAAAAAATAATAATCGGGAATTTCAATTTTTTTTTCGTTTTTTTCCTATAAAATTTCATCGGATTTTGTAATTTTTGTTTTCTCCGCAAAAAATAATAATCAGGAATTTCAAATTTTTTTTCGTTTTTTTTCCTATAAAATTTCATCGGATTTTTTAATTTTTTTTTTCTCCGCAAAAAATAATAATCAGGAATTTCAATTTTTTTTCCGTTTTTTTTCCTATAAAATTTTATCGGATTTTGTAAAAAAAAATTTCTCCGCAAAAAATAATAATCAGGAATTTCAATTTTTTTTTCGTTTTTTTTCCTTTAAAATTTCATCGGATTTTGTAATTTTTGTTTTCTCCGCAAAAAATAATAATCAGGAATTTCAATTTTTTTTCGTTTTTTTTTCCTATAAAATTTCATCGGATTTTTTAATTTTTTTTTTCTCCGCAAAAAATAATAATCAGGAATTTCAATTTTTTTTTCGTTTTTTTTCCTATAAAATTTTATCGGATTTTGTAATTTTTTTTTTCTCCGCAAAATATAATAATCAGGAATTTCAATTTTTTTTCGTTTTTTTTCCTTTAAAATTTTATCGGATTTTGTAATATTTTTTTTCTCCGCAAAAAATAATAATCAGGAATTTCAATTTTTTTTTCGTTTTTTTTCCTATAAAATTTTATCGGATTTTGTAAAAAAAAAATTCTCCGCAAAATATAATAATCAGGAATTCAATTTTTTTTTCGTTTTTTTTCCTATAAAATTTCATCGGATTTTGTAATTTTTTTTTTCTCCGCAAAAAATAATAATCAGGAATTTCAATTTTTTTTCCGTTTTTTTTCCTATAAAATTTTATCGGATTTTGTAAAAAAAAATTTCTCCGCAAAAAATAATAATGAGGAATTTAAATTTTTTTTTCGTTTTTTTTCCTTTAAAATTTCATCGGATTTTGTAATTTTTGTTTTCTCCGCAAAAAATAATAATCAGGAATTTCAATTTTTTTTTCGTTTTTTTTCCTTTAAAATTTCATCGGATTTTGTAATTTTTGTTTTCTCCGCAAAAAATAATAATCAGGAATTTCAAATTTTTTTTCGTTTTTTTTCCTATAAAATTTCATCGGATTTTTTAATTTTTTTTTTCTCCGCAAAAAATAATAATCAGGAATTTCAATTTTTTTTCCGTTTTTTTTCCTATAAAATTTTATCGGATTTTGTAAAAAAAAATTTCTCCGCAAAAAATAATAATCAGGAATTTCAATTTTTTTTTCGTTTTTTTTCCTTTAAAATTTCATCGGATTTTGTAATTTTTGTTTTCTCCGCAAAAAATAATAATCAGGAATTTCAATTTTTTTTCGTTTTTTTTTCCTATAAAATTTCATCGGATTTTTTAATTTTTTTTTTCTCCGCAAAAAATAATAATCAGGAATTTCAAATTTTTTTTCGTTTTTTTTCCTATAAAATTTTATCGGATTTTGTAAAAAAATTTTTCTCCGCAAAATATAGTAATCAGGAATTTCAATTTTTTTTCGTTTTTTTTCCTTTAAAATTTCATCGGATTTTGTAATTTTTTTTTTCTCCGCAAAATATAATAATCAGGAATTTCAATTTTTTTTCGTTTTTTTTCCTTTAAAATTTCATCGGATTTTGTAATATTTTTTTTCTCCGCAAAAAATAATAATCAGGAATTTCAATTTTTTTTTCGTTTTTTTTCCTATAAAATTTTATCGGATTTTGTAAAAAAAAAATTCTCCGCAAAATATAATAATCAGGAATTTCAATTTTTTTTTCGTTTTTTTTCCTATAAAATTTCATCGGATTTTGTAATTTTTTTTTTCTCCGCAAAAAATAATAATCAGGAATTTCAATTTTTTTTCCGTTTTTTTTCCTTTAAAATTTTATCGGATTTTGTCAAAAAAAATTTCTCCGCAAAAAATAATAATCAGGAATTTCAATTTTTTTTTCGTTTTTTTTCCTTTAAAATTTCATCGGATTTTGTAATTTTTGTTTTCTCCGCAAAAAATAATAATCAGGAATTTCAATTTTTTTTCGTTTTTTTTTCCTATAAAATTTCATCGGATTTTTTAATTTTTTTTTTCTCCGCAAAAAATAATAATCAGGAATTTCAAATTTTTTTTCGTTTTTTTTCCTATAAAATTTTATCGGATTTTGTAAAAAAAATTTTCTCCGCAAAATATAATAATCAGGAATTTCAATTTTTTTTCGTTTTTTTTCCTTTAAAATTTCATCGGATTTTGTAATTTTTTTTTTCTCCGCAAAAAATAATAATCAGGAATTTCAAATTTTTTTTCGTTTTTTTTCCTATAAAATTTTATCGGATTTTGTAAAAAAAATTTTCTCCGCAAAATATAATAATCAGGAATTTCAATTTTTTTTCGTTTTTTTTCCTTTAAAATTTCATCGGATTTTGTAATTTTTGTTTTCTCCGCAAAAAATAATAATCAGGAATTTCAATTTTTTTTTCGTTTTTTTTCCTATAAAATTTTATCGGATTTTGTAATTTTTTTTTTCTCCGCAAAATATAATAATCAGGAATTTCAATTTTTTTTCGTTTTTTTTCCTTTAAAATTTTATCGGATTTTGTAATATTTTTTTTCTCCGCAAAAAATAATAATCAGGAATTTCAATTTTTTTTTCGTTTTTTTTCCTATAAAATTTTATCGGATTTTGTAAAAAAAAAATTCTCCGCAAAATATAATAATCAGGAATTTCAATTTTTTTTTCGTTTTTTTTCCTATAAAATTTCATCGGATTTTGTAATTTTTTTTTTCTCCGCAAAAAATAATAATCAGGAATTTCAATTTTTTTTCCGTTTTTTTTCCTTTAAAATTTTATCGGATTTTGTCAAAAAAAATTTCTCCGCAAAAAATAATAATCAGGAATTTCAATTTTTTTTTAGTTTTTTTTCCTATAAAATTTCATCGGATTTTGTAAAAAAAAATTTCTCCACAAAAAATAATAATCAGGAATTTCAATTTTTTTTCCGTTTTTTTTCCTATAAAATTTTATCGGATTTTGTAAAAAAAAATTTCTCCGCAAAAAATAATAATCAGGAATTTCAATTTTTTTTTCGTTTTTTTTCCTTTAAAATTTCATCGGATTTTGTAATTTTTGTTTTCTCCGCAAAAAATAATAATCAGGAATTTCAATTTTTTTTTCGTTTTTTTTCCTTTAAAATTTCATCGGATTTTGTAATTTTTGTTTTCTCCGCAAAAAATAATAATCAGGAATTTCAAATTTTTTTTCGTTTTTTTTCCTATAAAATTTCATCGGATTTTTTAATTTTTTTTTTCTCCGCAAAAAATAATAATCAGGAATTTCAATTTTTTTTCCGTTTTTTTTCCTATAAAATTTTATCGGATTTTGTAAAAAAAAATTTCTCCGCAAAAAATAATAATCAGGAATTTCAATTTTTTTTTCGTTTTTTTTCCTTTAAAATTTCATCGGATTTTGTAATTTTTGTTTTCTCCGCAAAAAATAATAATCAGGAATTTCAATTTTTTTTCGTTTTTTTTTCCTATAAAATTTCATCGGATTTTTTAAATTTTTTTTTCTCCGCAAAAAATAATAATCAGGAATTTCAAATTTTTTTTCGTTTTTTTTCCTATAAAATTTTATCGGATTTTGTAAATTTTTTTTTCTCCGCAAAATATAGTAATCAGGAATTTCAATTTTTTTTCGTTTTTTTTCCTTTAAAATTTCATCGGATTTTGTAATTTTTTTTTTCTCCGCAAAAAATAATAATCAGGAATTTCAATTTTTTTTTCGTTTTTTTTCCTATAAAATTTTATCGGCTTTTGTAATTTTTTTTTTCTCCGCAAAATATAATAATCAGGAATTTCAATTTTTTTTCGTTTTTTTTCCTTTAAAATTTTATCGGATTTTGTAATATTTTTTTTCTCCGCAAAAAATAATAATCAGGAATTTCAATTTTTTTTTCGTTTTTTTTCCTATAAAATTTTATCGGATTTTGTAAAAAAAAAATTCTCCGCAAAATATAATAATCAGGAATTTCAATTTTTTTTTCGTTTTTTTTCCTATAAAATTTCATCGGATTTTGTAATTTTTTTTTTCTCCGCAAAAAATAATAATCAGGAATTTCAATTTTTTTTCCGTTTTTTTTCCTTTAAAATTTTATCGGATTTTGTCAAAAAAAATTTCTCCGCAAAAAATAATAATCAGGAATTTCAATTTTTTTTTAGTTTTTTTTCCTATAAAATTTCATCGGATTTTGTAACAAAAAATTTCTCCACAAAAAATAATAATCAGGAATTTCAATTTTTTTTCCGTTTTTTTTCCTATAAAATTTTATCGGATTTTGTAAAAAAAAAATTCTCCGCAAAAAATAATAATCAGGAATTTCAATTTTTTTTTCGTTTTTTTTCCTTTAAAATTTCATCGGATTTTGTAATTTTTGTTTTCTCCGCAAAAAATAATAATCAGGAATTTCAATTTTTTTTTCGTTTTTTTTCCTTTAAAATTTCATCGGATTTTGTAATTTTTGTTTTCTCCGCAAAAAATAATAATCAGGAATTTCAAATTTTTTTTCGTTTTTTTTCCTATAAAATTTCATCGGATTTTTTTAATTTTTTTTTTCTCCGCAAAAAATAATAATCAGGAATTTCAATTTTTTTTTCGTTTTTTTTCCTATAAAATTTTATCGGATTTTGTAAAAAAAAAATTCTCCGCAAAATATAATAATCAGGAATTTCAATTTTTTTTTCGTTTTTTTTCCTATAAAATTTCATCGGATTTTGTAATTTTTTTTTTCTCCGCAAAAAATAATAATCAGGAATTTCAATTTTTTTTCCGTTTTTTTTCCTATAAAATTTTATCGGATTTTGTAAAAAAAAATTTCTCCGCAAAAAATAATAATCAGGAATTTCAATTTTTTTTTCGTTTTTTTTCCTTTAAAATTTCATCGGATTTTGTAATTTTTGTTTTCTCCGCAAAAAATAATAATCAGGAATTTCAATTTTTTTTTCGTTTTTTTTCCTTTAAAATTTCATCGGATTTTGTAATTTTTGTTTTCTCCGCAAAAAATAATAATCAGGAATTTCAAATTTTTTTTCGTTTTTTTTCCTATAAAATTTCATCGGATTTTTTTAATTTTTTTTTTCTCCGCAAAAAATAATAATCAGGAATTTCAAATTTTTTTTCGTTTTTTTTCCTATAAAATTTCATCGGATTTTGTAAAAAAAAAATTCTCCGCAAAAAATAATAATCAGGAATTTCAAATTTTTTTTCGTTTTTTTTCCTATAAAATTTCATCGGATTTTGTAAAAAAAAAATTCTCCGCAAAATATAATAATCAGGAATTTCAATTTTTTTTAATTTTTTTTTCCTATAAAATTTTATCGGATTTTTTAAATTTTTTTTCTCCGCAAAAAATAATAATCAGGAATTTCAATTTTTTTTTCGTTTTTTTTCCTATAAATTTTTTTCGGATTTTGTAATTTTTTTTTTCTCCGCAAAATATAATAATCAGGAATTTCAATTTTTTTAAATTTTTTTTTCCTATAAAATTTCATCGGATTTTTTAATTTTTTTTTTCTCCGCAAAAAATAATAATCAGGAATTTCAATTTTTTTTTCGTTTTTTTTGCTATAAAATTTTTTCGGATTTTGTAAAAAAAAATTTCTCCGCAAAATATAATAATCAGGAATTTCAATTTTTTTTTCGTTTTTTTTCCTATAAAATTTCATCGGTTTTTGTAATTTTTGTTTTCTCCGCAAAAAATAATAATCAGGAATTTCAAATTTTTTTTCGTTTTTTTTCCTATAAAATTTCATCGGATTTTGTAAAAAAAAATTTCTCCGCAAAAAATAATAATCAGGAATTTCAATTTTTTTTTCGTTTTTTTTCCTATAAAATTTAATCGGATTTTTTAATTTTTTTTTTCTCCGCAAAAAATAATAATCAGGAATTTCAAAAAAATTTTCGTTTTTTTTCCTAATTTTTTTTATCGGAGAAAAAATTTCTCCTTAAAAAATAATAATCGGGAATTTCAATTTTTTTTTCGTTTTTTTCCTATAAAATTTCATCGGATTTTGTAATTTTTGTTTTCTCCGCAAAAAATAATAATCAGGAATTTCAAATTTTTTTTCGTTTTTTTTCCTATAAAATTTCATCGGAGTTTTTAATTTTTTTTTTCTCCGCAAAAAATAATAATCAGGAATTTCAATTTTTTTTCCGTTTTTTTTCCTATAAAATTTTATCGGATTTTGTAAAAAAAAATTTCTCCGCAAAAAATAATAATCAGGAATTTCAATTTTTTTTTCGTTTTTTTTCCTTTAAAATTTCATCGGATTTTGTAATTTTTGTTTTCTCCGCAAAAAATAATAATCAGGAATTTCAATTTTTTTTCGTTTTTTTTTCCTATAAAATTTCATCGGATTTTTTAATTTTTTTTTTCTCCGCAAAAAATAATAATCAGGAATTTCAATTTTTTTTTCGTTTTTTTTCCTATAAAATTTTATCGGATTTTGTAATTTTTTTTTTCTCCGCAAAATATAATAATCAGGAATTTCAATTTTTTTTCGTTTTTTTTCCTTTAAAATTTTATCGGATTTTGTAATATTTTTTTTCTCCGCAAAAAATAATAATCAGGAATTTCAATTTTTTTTTCGTTTTTTTTCCTATAAAATTTTATCGGATTTTGTAAAAAAAAAATTCTCCGCAAAATATAATAATCAGGAATTCAATTTTTTTTTCGTTTTTTTTCCTATAAAATTTCATCGGATTTTGTAATTTTTTTTTTCTCCGCAAAAAATAATAATCAGGAATTTCAATTTTTTTTCCGTTTTTTTTCCTATAAAATTTTATCGGATTTTGTAAAAAAAATTTTCTCCGCAAAAAATAATAATCAGGAATTTCAATTTTTTTTTCGTTTTTTTTCCTTTAAAATTTCATCGGATTTTTTAATTTTTTTTTTCTCCGCAAAAAATAATAATCAGGAATTTCAAATTTTTTTTCGTTTTTTTTCCTATAAAATTTTATCGGATTTTGTAAAAAAAATTTTCTCCGCAAAATATAATAATCAGGAATTTCAATTTTTTTTCGTTTTTTTTCCTTTAAAATTTCATCGGATTTTGTAATTTTTTTTTTCTCCGCAAAAAATAATAATCAGGAATTTCAAATTTTTTTTCGTTTTTTTTCCTATAAAATTTTATCGGATTTTGTAAAAAAAATTTTCTCCGCAAAATATAATAATCAGGAATTTCAATTTTTTTTCGTTTTTTTTCCTTTAAAATTTCATCGGATTTTGTAATTTTTGTTTTCTCCGCAAAAAATAATAATCAGGAATTTCAATTTTTTTTTCGTTTTTTTTCCTATAAAATTTTATCGGATTTTGTAATTTTTTTTTTCTCCGCAAAATATAATAATCAGGAATTTCAATTTTTTTTCGTTTTTTTTCCTTTAAAATTTTATCGGATTTTGTAATATTTTTTTTCTCCGCAAAAAATAATAATCAGGAATTTCAATTTTTTTTTCGTTTTTTTTCCTATAAAATTTTATCGGATTTTGTAAAAAAAAAATTCTCCGCAAAATATAATAATCAGGAATTTCAATTTTTTTTTCGTTTTTTTTCCTATAAAATTTCATCGGATTTTGTAATTTTTTTTTTCTCCGCAAAAAATAATAATCAGGAATTTCAATTTTTTTTCCGTTTTTTTTCCTTTAAAATTTTATCGGATTTTGTCAAAAAAAATTTCTCCGCAAAAAATAATAATCAGGAATTTCAATTTTTTTTTAGTTTTTTTTCCTATAAAATTTCATCGGATTTTGTAAAAAAAAATTTCTCCACAAAAAATAATAATCAGGAATTTCAATTTTTTTTCCGTTTTTTTTCCTATAAAATTTTATCGGATTTTGTAAAAAAAAATTTCTCCGCAAAAAATAATAATCAGGAATTTCAATTTTTTTTTCGTTTTTTTTCCTTTAAAATTTCATCGGATTTTGTAATTTTTGTTTTCTCCGCAAAAAATAATAATCAGGAATTTCAATTTTTTTTTCGTTTTTTTTCCTTTAAAATTTCATCGGATTTTGTAATTTTTGTTTTCTCCGCAAAAAATAATAATCAGGAATTTCAAATTTTTTTTCGTTTTTTTTCCTATAAAATTTCATCGGATTTTTTAATTTTTTTTTTCTCCGCAAAAAATAATAATCAGGAATTTCAATTTTTTTTCCGTTTTTTTTCCTATAAAATTTTATCGGATTTTGTAAAAAAAAATTTCTCCGCAAAAAATAATAATCAGGAATTTCAATTTTTTTTTCGTTTTTTTTCCTTTAAAATTTCATCGGATTTTGTAATTTTTGTTTTCTCCGCAAAAAATAATAATCAGGAATTTCAATTTTTTTTCGTTTTTTTTTCCTATAAAATTTCATCGGATTTTTTAAATTTTTTTTTCTCCGCAAAAAATAATAATCAGGAATTTCAAATTTTTTTTCGTTTTTTTTCCTATAAAATTTTATCGGATTTTGTAAATTTTTTTTTCTCCGCAAAATATAGTAATCAGGAATTTCAATTTTTTTTCGTTTTTTTTCCTTTAAAATTTCATCGGATTTTGTAATTTTTGTTTTCTCCGCAAAAAATAATAATCAGGAATTTCAATTTTTTTTTCGTTTTTTTTCCTATAAAATTTTATCGGCTTTTGTAATTTTTTTTTTCTCCGCAAAATATAATAATCAGGAATTTCAATTTTTTTTCGTTTTTTTTCCTTTAAAATTTTATCGGATTTTGTAATATTTTTTTTCTCCGCAAAAAATAATAATCAGGAATTTCAATTTTTTTTTCGTTTTTTTTCCTATAAAATTTTATCGGATTTTGTAAAAAAAAAATTCTCCGCAAAATATAATAATCAGGAATTTCAATTTTTTTTTCGTTTTTTTTCCTATAAAATTTCATCGGATTTTGTAATTTTTTTTTTCTCCGCAAAAAATAATAATCAGGAATTTCAATTTTTTTTCCGTTTTTTTTCCTTTAAAATTTTATCGGATTTTGTCAAAAAAAATTTCTCCGCAAAAAATAATAATCAGGAATTTCAATTTTTTTTTAGTTTTTTTTCCTATAAAATTTCATCGGATTTTGTAACAAAAAATTTCTCCACAAAAAATAATAATCAGGAATTTCAATTTTTTTTCCGTTTTTTTTCCTATAAAATTTTATCGGATTTTGTAAAAAAAAATTTCTCCGCAAAAAATAATAATCAGGAATTTCAATTTTTTTTTCGTTTTTTTTCCTTTAAAATTTCATCGGATTTTGTAATTTTTGTTTTCTCCGCAAAAAATAATAATCAGGAATTTCAATTTTTTTTTCGTTTTTTTTCCTTTAAAATTTCATCGGATTTTGTAATTTTTGTTTTCTCCGCAAAAAATAATAATCAGGAATTTCAATTTTTTTTCCGTTTTTTTTCCTTTAAAATTTTATCGGATTTTGTCAAAAAAAATTTCTCCGCAAAAAATAATAATCAGGAATTTCAATTTTTTTTTAGTTTTTTTTCCTATAAAATTTCATCGGATTTTGTAACAAAAAATTTCTCCACAAAAAATAATAATCAGGAATTTCAATTTTTTTTCCGTTTTTTTTCCTATAAAATTTTATCGGATTTTGTAAAAAAAAATTTCTCCGCAAAAAATAATAATCAGGAATTTCAATTTTTTTTTCGTTTTTTTTCCTTTAAAATTTCATCGGATTTTTTAATTTTTTTTTTCTCCGCAAAAAATAATAATCAGGAATTTCAAATTTTTTTTCGTTTTTTTTCCTATAAAATTTTATCGGATTTTGTAAAAAAAATTTTCTCCGCAAAATATAATAATCAGGAATTTCAATTTTTTTTCGTTTTTTTTCCTTTAAAATTTCATCGGATTTTGTAATTTTTTTTTTCTCCGCAAAAAATAATAATCAGGAATTTCAAATTTTTTTTCGTTTTTTTTCCTATAAAATTTTATCGGATTTTGTAAAAAAATTTTTCTCCGCAAAATATAATAATCAGGAATTTCAATTTTTTTTCGTTTTTTTTCCTTTAAAATTTCATCGGATTTTGTAATTTTTGTTTTCTCCGCAAAAAATAATAATCAGGAATTTCAATTTTTTTTTCGTTTTTTTTCCTATAAAATTTTATCGGATTTTGTAATTTTTTTTTTCTCCGCAAAATATAATAATCAGGAATTTCAATTTTTTTTCGTTTTTTTTCCTTTAAAATTTTATCGGATTTTGTAATATTTTTTTTCTCCGCAAAAAATAATAATCAGGAATTTCAATTTTTTTTTCGTTTTTTTTCCTATAAAATTTTATCGGATTTTGTAAAAAAAAAATTCTCCGCAAAATATAATAATCAGGAATTTCAATTTTTTTTTCGTTTTTTTTCCTATAAAATTTCATCGGATTTTGTAATTTTTTTTTTCTCCGCAAAAAATAATAATCAGGAATTTCAATTTTTTTTCCGTTTTTTTTCCTTTAAAATTTTATCGGATTTTGTCAAAAAAAATTTCTCCGCAAAAAATAATAATCAGGAATTTCAATTTTTTTTTAGTTTTTTTTCCTATAAAATTTCATCGGATTTTGTAAAAAAAAATTTCTCCACAAAAAATAATAATCAGGAATTTCAATTTTTTTTCCGTTTTTTTTCCTATAAAATTTTATCGGATTTTGTAAAAAAAAATTTCTCCGCAAAAAATAATAATCAGGAATTTCAATTTTTTTTTCGTTTTTTTTCCTTTAAAATTTCATCGGATTTTGTAATTTTTGTTTTCTCCGCAAAAAATAATAATCAGGAATTTCAATTTTTTTTTCGTTTTTTTTCCTTTAAAATTTCATCGGATTTTGTAATTTTTGTTTTCTCCGCAAAAAATAATAATCAGGAATTTCAAATTTTTTTTCGTTTTTTTTCCTATAAAATTTCATCGGATTTTTTAATTTTTTTTTTCTCCGCAAAAAATAATAATCAGGAATTTCAATTTTTTTTCCGTTTTTTTTCCTATAAAATTTTATCGGATTTTGTAAAAAAAAATTTCTCCGCAAAAAATAATAATCAGGAATTTCAATTTTTTTTTCGTTTTTTTTCCTTTAAAATTTCATCGGATTTTGTAATTTTTGTTTTCTCCGCAAAAAATAATAATCAGGAATTTCAATTTTTTTTCGTTTTTTTTTCCTATAAAATTTCATCGGATTTTTTAATTTTTTTTTTCTCCGCAAAAAATAATAATCAGGAATTTCAAATTTTTTTTCGTTTTTTTTCCTATAAAATTTTATCGGATTTTGTAAATTTTTTTTTCTCCGCAAAATATAGTAATCAGGAATTTCAATTTTTTTTCGTTTTTTTTCCTTTAAAATTTCATCGGATTTTGTAATTTTTGTTTTCTCCGCAAAAAATAATAATCAGGAATTTCAATTTTTTTTTCGTTTTTTTTCCTATAAAATTTTATCGGCTTTTGTAATTTTTTTTTTCTCCGCAAAATATAATAATCAGGAATTTCAATTTTTTTTCGTTTTTTTTCCTTTAAAATTTTATCGGATTTTGTAATATTTTTTTTCTCCGCAAAAAATAATAATCAGGAATTTCAATTTTTTTTTCGTTTTTTTTCCTATAAAATTTTATCGGATTTTGTAAAAAAAAAATTCTCCGCAAAATATAATAATCAGGAATTTCAATTTTTTTTTCGTTTTTTTTCCTATAAAATTTCATCGGATTTTGTAATTTTTTTTTTCTCCGCAAAAAATAATAATCAGGAATTTCAATTTTTTTTCCGTTTTTTTTCCTTTAAAATTTTATCGGATTTTGTCAAAAAAAATTTCTCCGCAAAAAATAATAATCAGGAATTTCAATTTTTTTTTAGTTTTTTTTCCTATAAAATTTCATCGGATTTTGTAACAAAAAATTTCTCCACAAAAAATAATAATCAGGAATTTCAATTTTTTTTCCGTTTTTTTTCCTATAAAATTTTATCGGATTTTGTAAAAAAAAATTTCTCCGCAAAAAATAATAATCAGGAATTTCAATTTTTTTTTCGTTTTTTTTCCTTTAAAATTTCATCGGATTTTGTAATTTTTGTTTTCTCCGCAAAAAATAATAATCAGGAATTTCAATTTTTTTTTCGTTTTTTTTCCTTTAAAATTTCATCGGATTTTGTAATTTTTGTTTTCTCCGCAAAAAATAATAATCAGGAATTTCAAATTTTTTTTCGTTTTTTTTCCTATAAAATTTCATCGGATTTTTTTAATTTTTTTTTTCTCCGCAAAAAATAATAATCAGGAATTTCAATTTTTTTTTCGTTTTTTTTCCTATAAAATTTTATCGGATTTTGTAAAAAAAAAATTCTCCGCAAAATATAATAATCAGGAATTTCAATTTTTTTTTCGTTTTTTTTCCTATAAAATTTCATCGGATTTTGTAATTTTTTTTTTCTCCGCAAAAAATAATAATCAGGAATTTCAATTTTTTTTCCGTTTTTTTTCCTTTAAAATTTTATCGGATTTTGTCAAAAAAAATTTCTCCGCAAAAAATAATAATCAGGAATTTCAATTTTTTTTTAGTTTTTTTTCCTATAAAATTTCATCGGATTTTGTAACAAAAAATTTCTCCACAAAAAATAATAATCAGGAATTTCAATTTTTTTTCCGTTTTTTTTCCTATAAAATTTTATCGGATTTTGTAAAAAAAAATTTCTCCGCAAAAAATAATAATCAGGAATTTCAATTTTTTTTTCGTTTTTTTTCCTTTAAAATTTCATCGGATTTTGTAATTTTTGTTTTCTCCGCAAAAAATAATAATCAGGAATTTCAATTTTTTTTTCGTTTTTTTTCCTTTAAAATTTCATCGGATTTTGTAATTTTTGTTTTCTCCGCAAAAAATAATAATCAGGAATTTCAAATTTTTTTTCGTTTTTTTTCCTATAAAATTTCATCGGATTTTTTTAATTTTTTTTTTCTCCGCAAAAAATAATAATCAGGAATTTCAAATTTTTTTTCGTTTTTTTTCCTATAAAATTTCATCGGATTTTGTAAAAAAAAAATTCTCCGCAAAAAATAATAATCAGGAATTTCAAATTTTTTTTCGTTTTTTTTCCTATAAAATTTTATCGGATTTTGTAAAAAAAAAATTCTCCGCAAAATATAATAATCAGGAATTTCAATTTTTTTTTCGTTTTTTTTCCTATAAATTTCATCGGATTTTGTAATTTTTGTTTTCTCCGCAAAAAATAATAATCAGGAATTTCAAAAAAATTTTCGTTTTTTTTCTTATAAAATTTCATCGGATTTTGTAATTTTTTTTTTCTCCGCAAAAAATAATAATCAGGAATTTCAATTTTTTTTAATTTTTTTTTCCTATAAAATTTTATCGGATTTTTTAAATTTTTTTTCTCCGCAAAAAATAATAATCAGGAATTTCAATTTTTTTTTCGTTTTTTTTCCTATAAATTTTTTTCGGATTTTGTAAATTTTTTTTTCTCCGCAAAATATAATAATCAGGAATTTCAATTTTTTTTAATTTTTTTTTCCTATAAAATTTCATCGGATTTTTTAATTTTTTTTTTCTCCGCAAAAAATAATAATCAGGAATTTCAAATTTTTTTTCGTTTTTTTTCCTATAAAATTTTATCGGATTTTGTAAAAAAAATTTTCTCCGCAAAATATAATAATCAGGAATTTCAATTTTTTTTCGTTTTTTTTCCTTTAAAATTTCATCGGATTTTGTAATTTTTGTTTTCTCCGCAAAAAATAATAATCAGGAATTTCAATTTTTTTTTCGTTTTTTTTCCTATAAAATTTTATCGGATTTTGTAATTTTTTTTTTCTCCGCAAAATATAATAATCAGGAATTTCAATTTTTTTTCGTTTTTTTTCCTTTAAAATTTCATCGGATTTTGTAATTTTTGTTTTCTCCGCAAAAAATAATAATCAGGAATTTCAATTTTTTTTTCGTTTTTTTTCCTTTAAAATTTCATCGGATTTTGTAATTTTTTTTTTCTCCGCAAAATATAATAATCAGGAATTTCAATTTTTTTTCGTTTTTTTTCCTATAAAATTTTATCGGATTTTGTAAAAAAAAAATTCTCCGCAAAATATAATAATCAGGAATTTCAATTTTTTTTTCGTTTTTTTTCCTATAAATTTCATCGGATTTTGTAATTTTTGTTTTCTCCGCAAAAAATAATAATCAGGAATTTCAAAAAAATTTTCGTTTTTTTTCCTATAAAATTTCATCGGATTTTGTAAAAAAAAATTTCTCCGCAAAAAATAATAATCAGGAATTTCAATTTTTTTAAATTTTTTTTTCCTATAAAATTTTATCGGATTTTTTAAAAAAATTTTCTCCGCAAAAAATAATAATCAGGAATTTCAATTTTTTTTTCGTTTTTTTTCCTATAAAATTTTTTCGGATTTTGTAAAAAAAAATTTCTCCGCAAAATATAATAATCAGGAATTTCAATTTTTTTTTCGTTTTTTTCCTATAAAATTTCATCGGTTTTTGTAATTTTTGTTTTCTCCGCAAAAAATAATAATCAGGAATTTCAAATTTTTTTTCGTTTTTTTTCCTATAAAATTTCATCGGATTTTGTAAAAAAAAAATTCTCCGCAAAAAATAATAATCAGGAATTTCAATTTTTTTTTCGTTTTTTTTCCTATAAAATTTAATCGGATTTTTTAATTTTTTTTTTCTCCGCAAAAAATAATAATCAGGAATTTCAAAAAAATTTTCGTTTTTTTTCCTAATTTTTTTTATCGGAGAAAAAATTTCTCCTTAAAAAATAATAATCGGGAATTTCAATTTTTTTTTTTTTTTTTTCCTATAAAATTTCATCGGATTTTGTAATTTTTGTTTTCTCCGCAAAAAATAATAATCAGGAATTTCAAATTTTTTTTCGTTTTTTTTCATATAAAATTTCATCGGATTTTTTAATTTTTTTTTTCTCCGCAAAAAATAATAATCAGGAATTTCAATTTTTTTCCGTTTTTTTTCCTATAAAATTTTATCGGATTTTGTAAAAAAAAAATTCTCCGCAAAAAATAATAATCAGGAATTTCAATTTTTTTTTCGTTTTTTTTCCTTTAAAATTTCATCGGATTTTGTAATTTTTGTTTTCTCCGCAAAAAATAATAATCAGGAATTTCAATTTTTTTTCGTTTTTTTTTCCTATAAAATTTCATCGGATTTTGTAATTTTTGTTTTCTCCGCAAAAAATAATAATCAGGAATTTCAATTTTTTTTTCGTTTTTTTTCCTTTAAAATTTCATCGGATTTTGTAATTTTTGTTTTCTCCGCAAAAAATAATAATCAGGAATTTCAATTTTTTTTTCGTTTTTTTTCCTTTAAAATTTCATCGGATTTTGTAATTTTTGTTTTCTCCGCAAAAAATAATAATCAGGAATTTCAAATTTTTTTTCGTTTTTTTTCCTATAAAATTTCATCGGATTTTTTTAATTTTTTTTTTCTCCGCAAAAAATAATAATCAGGAATTTCAAATTTTTTTTCGTTTTTTTTTCCTATAAAATTTCATCGGATTTTGTAAAAAAAAAATTCTCCGCAAAAAATAATAATCAGGAATTTCAAATTTTTTTTCGTTTTTTTTCCTATAAAATTTTATCGGATTTTGTAAAAAAAAAATTCTCCGCAAAATATAATAATCAGGAATTTCAATTTTTTTTTCGTTTTTTTTCCTATAAATTTCATCGGATTTTGTAATTTTTGTTTTCTCCGCAAAAAATAATAATCAGGAATTTCAAAAAAATTTTCGTTTTTTTTCTTATAAAATTTCATCGGATTTTGTAATTTTTTTTTTCTCCGCAAAAAATAATAATCAGGAATTTCAATTTTTTTTAATTTTTTTTTCCTATAAAATTTTATCGGATTTTTTAAATTTTTTTTCTCCGCAAAAAATAATAATCAGGAATTTCAATTTTTTTTTCGTTTTTTTTCCTATAAATTTTTTTCGGATTTTGTAATTTTTTTTTTCTCCGCAAAATATAATAATCAGGAATTTCAATTTTTTTTAATTTTTTTTTCCTATAAAATTTCATCGGATTTTTTAATTTTTTTTTTCTCCGCAAAAAATAATAATCAGGAATTTCAAATTTTTTTTCGTTTTTTTTCCTATAAAATTTTATCGGATTTTGTAAAAAAAATTTTCTCCGCAAAATATAATAATCAGGAATTTCAATTTTTTTTCGTTTTTTTTCCTTTAAAATTTCATCGGATTTTGTAATTTTTGTTTTCTCCGCAAAAAATAATAATCAGGAATTTCAATTTTTTTTTCGTTTTTTTTCCTATAAAATTTTATCGGATTTTGTAATTTTTGTTTTCTCCGCAAAAAATAATAATCAGGAATTTCAATTTTTTTTCGTTTTTTTTTCCTATAAAATTTCATCGGATTTTTTAATTTTTTTTTTCTCCGCAAAAAATAATAATCAGGAATTTCAAATTTTTTTTCGTTTTTTTTCCTATAAAATTTTATCGGATTTTGTAAAAATTTTTTTCTCCGCAAAATATAGTAATCAGGAATTTCAATTTTTTTTCGTTTTTTTTCCTTTAAAATTTCATCGGATTTTGTAATTTTTGTTTTCTCCGCAAAAAATAATAATCAGGAATTTCAATTTTTTTTCGTTTTTTTTCCTTTAAAATTTCATCGGATTTTGTAATTTTTGTTTTCTCCGCAAAAAATAATAATCAGGAATTTCAATTTTTTTTTCGTTTTTTTTCCTATAAAATTTTATCGGCTTTTGTAATTTTTTTTTTCTCCGCAAAATATAATAATCAGGAATTTCAATTTTTTTTCGTTTTTTTTCCTTTAAAATTTTATCGGATTTTGTAATATTTTTTTTCTCCGCAAAAAATAATAATCAGGAATTTCAATTTTTTTTTCGTTTTTTTTCCTATAAAATTTTATCGGATTTTGTAAAAAAAAAATTCTCCGCAAAATATAATAATCAGGAATTTCAATTTTTTTTTCGTTTTTTTTCCTATAAAATTTCATCGGATTTTGTAATTTTTTTTTTCTCCGCAAAAAATAATAATCAGGAATTTCAATTTTTTTTCCGTTTTTTTTCCTTTAAAATTTTATCGGATTTTGTCAAAAAAAATTTCTCCGCAAAAAATAATAATCAGGAATTTCAATTTTTTTTTAGTTTTTTTTCCTATAAAATTTCATCGGATTTTGTAACAAAAAATTTCTCCACAAAAAATAATAATCAGGAATTTCAATTTTTTTTCCGTTTTTTTTCCTATAAAATTTTATCGGATTTTGTAAAAAAAAATTTCTCCGCAAAAAATAATAATCAGGAATTTCAATTTTTTTTTCGTTTTTTTTCCTTTAAAATTTCATCGGATTTTGTAATTTTTGTTTTCTCCGCAAAAAATAATAATCAGGAATTTCAATTTTTTTTTCGTTTTTTTTCCTTTAAAATTTCATCGGATTTTGTAATTTTTGTTTTCTCCGCAAAAAATAATAATCAGGAATTTCAAATTTTTTTTCGTTTTTTTTCCTATAAAATTTCATCGGATTTTTTTAATTTTTTTTTTCTCCGCAAAAAATAATAATCAGGAATTTCAATTTTTTTTTCGTTTTTTTTCCTATAAAATTTTATCGGATTTTGTAAAAAAAAAATTCTCCGCAAAATATAATAATCAGGAATTTCAATTTTTTTTTCGTTTTTTTTCCTATAAAATTTCATCGGATTTTGTAATTTTTTTTTTCTCCGCAAAAAATAATAATCAGGAATTTCAATTTTTTTTCCGTTTTTTTTCCTTTAAAATTTTATCGGATTTTGTCAAAAAAAATTTCTCCGCAAAAAATAATAATCAGGAATTTCAATTTTTTTTTAGTTTTTTTTCCTATAAAATTTCATCGGATTTTGTAACAAAAAATTTCTCCACAAAAAATAATAATCAGGAATTTCAATTTTTTTTCCGTTTTTTTTCCTATAAAATTTTATCGGATTTTGTAAAAAAAAATTTCTCCGCAAAAAATAATAATCAGGAATTTCAATTTTTTTTTCGTTTTTTTTCCTTTAAAATTTCATCGGATTTTGTAATTTTTGTTTTCTCCGCAAAAAATAATAATCAGGAATTTCAATTTTTTTTTCGTTTATTTTCCTTTAAAATTTCATCGGATTTTGTAATTTTTGTTTTCTCCGCAAAAAATAATAATCAGGAATTTCAAATTTTTTTTCGTTTTTTTTCCTATAAAATTTCATCGGATTTTTTTAATTTTTTTTTTCTCCGCAAAAAATAATAATCAGGAATTTCAAATTTTTTTTCGTTTTTTTTCCTATAAAATTTCATCGGATTTTGTAAAAAAAAATTTCTCCGCAAAAAATAATAATCAGGAATTTCAAATTTTTTTTCGTTTTTTTTTCCTATAAAATTTTATCGGATTTTGTAAAAAAAAAAATTCTCCGCAAAATATAATAATCAGGAATTTCAATTTTTTTTTCGTTTTTTTTCCTATAAATTTCATCGGATTTTGTAATTTTTGTTTTCTCCGCAAAAAATAATAATCAGGAATTTCAAAAAAATTTTCGTTTTTTTTCTTATAAAATTTCATCGGATTTTGTAATTTTTTTTTTCTCCGCAAAAAATAATAATCAGGAATTTCAATTTTTTTTAATTTTTTTTTCCTATAAAATTTTATCGGATTTTTTAAATTTTTTTTCTCCGCAAAAAATAATAATCAGGAATTTCAATTTTTTTTTCGTTTTTTTTCCTATAAATTTTTTTCGGATTTTGTAAATTTTTTTTTCTCCGCAAAATATAATAATCAGGAATTTCAATTTTTTTTAATTTTTTTTTCCTATAAAATTTCATCGGATTTTTTAATTTTTTTTTTCTCCGCAAAAAATAATAATCAGGAATTTCAAATTTTTTTTCGTTTTTTTTCCTATAAAATTTTATCGGATTTTGTAAAAAAAATTTTCTCCGCAAAATATAATAATCAGGAATTTCAATTTTTTTTCGTTTTTTTTCCTTTAAAATTTCATCGGATTTTGTAATTTTTGTTTTCTCCGCAAAAAATAATAATCAGGAATTTCAATTTTTTTTTCGTTTTTTTTCCTATAAAATTTTATCGGATTTTGTAATTTTTTTTTTCTCCGCAAAATATAATAATCAGGAATTTCAATTTTTTTTCGTTTTTTTTCCTTTAAAATTTCATCGGATTTTGTAATTTTTGTTTTCTCCGCAAAAAATAATAATCAGGAATTTCAATTTTTTTTTCGTTTTTTTTCCTTTAAAATTTCATCGGATTTTGTAATTTTTTTTTTCTCCGCAAAATATAATAATCAGGAATTTCAATTTTTTTTCGTTTTTTTTCCTATAAAATTTTATCGGATTTTGTAAAAAAAAAATTCTCCGCAAAATATAATAATCAGGAATTTCAATTTTTTTTTCGTTTTTTTTCCTATAAATTTCATCGGATTTTGTAATTTTTGTTTTCTCCGCAAAAAATAATAATCAGGAATTTCAAAAAAATTTTCGTTTTTTTTCCTATAAAATTTCATCGGATTTTGTAAAAAAAATTTTCTCCGCAAAAAATAATAATCAGGAATTTCAATTTTTTTAAAATTTTTTTTCCTATAAAATTTTATCGGATTTTTTAAAAAAATTTTCTCCGCAAAAAATAATAATCAGGAATTTCAATTTTTTTTTCGTTTTTTTTCCTATAAAATTTTTTCGGATTTTGTAAAAAAAATTTTCTCCGCAAAATATAATAATCAGGAATTTCAATTTTTTTTTCGTTTTTTTCCTATAAAATTTCATCGGTTTTTGTAATTTTTGTTTTCTCCGCAAAAAATAATAATCAGGAATTTCAAATTTTTTTTCGTTTTTTTTCCTATAAAATTTCATCGGATTTTGTAAAAAAAAAATTCTCCGCAAAAAATAATAATCAGGAATTTCAATTTTTTTTTCGTTTTTTTTCCTATAAAATTTAATCGGATTTTTTAATTTTTTTTTTCTCCGCAAAAAATAATAATCAGGAATTTCAAAAAAAATTTCGTTTTTTTTCCTAATTTTTTTTATCGGAGAAAAAATTTCTCCTTAAAAAATAATAATCGGGAATTTCAATTTTTTTTTCGTTTTTTTCCTATAAAATTTCATCGGATTTTGTAATTTTTGTTTTCTCCGCAAAAAATAATAATCAGGAATTTCAAATTTTTTTTCGTTTTTTTTCCTATAAAATTTCATCGGATTTTTTAATTTTTTTTTTCTCCGCAAAAAATAATAATCAGGAATTTCAATTTTTTTCCGTTTTTTTTCCTATAAAATTTTATCGGATTTTGTAAAAAAAAAATTCTCCGCAAAAAATAATAATCAGGAATTTCAATTTTTTTTTCGTTTTTTTTCCTTTAAAATTTCATCGGATTTTGTAATTTTTGTTTTCTCCGCAAAAAATAATAATCAGGAATTTCAAAAAAATTTTCGTTTTTTTTTCCTATAAAATTTCATCGGATTTTTAAAAAAAAAAATTCTCCGCAAAAAATAATAATCAGGAATTTCAATTTTTTTTTCGTTTTTTTTCCTATAAAATTTCATCGGATTTTGTAATTTTTGTTTTCTCCGCAAAAAATAATAATCAGGAATTTCAATTTTTTTTCGTTTTTTTTCCTATAAAATTTCATCGGATTTTTTAATTTTTTTTTTCTCCGCAAAAAATAATAATCAGGAATTTCAATTTTTTTTTCGTTTTTTTTCCTTTAAAATTTCATCGGATTTTGTAATTTTTGTTTTCTCCGCAAAAAATAATAATCAGGAATTTCAATTTTTTTTTCGTTTTTTTTCCTTTAAAATTTCATCGGATTTTGTAATTTTTGTTTTCTCCGCAAAAAATAATAATCAGGAATTTCAAATTTTTTTTCGTTTTTTTTCCTATAAAATTTCATCGGATTTTTTTAATTTTTTTTTTCTCCGCAAAAAATAATAATCAGGAATTTCAAATTTTTTTTCGTTTTTTTTCCTATAAAATTTCATCGGATTTTGTAAAAAAAAAATTCTCCGCAAAAAATAATAATCAGGAATTTCAAATTTTTTTTCGTTTTTTTTCCTATAAAATTTTATCAGATTTTGTAAAAAAAAAATTCTCCGCAAAATATAATAATCAGGAATTTCAATTGTTTTTTCGTTTTTTTTCCTATAAATTTCATCGGATTTTGTAATTTTTGTTTTCTCCGCAAAAAATAATAATCAGGAATTTCAAAAAAATTTTCGTTTTTTTTCTTATAAAATTTCATCGGATTTTGTAATTTTTTTTTTCTCCGCAAAAAATAATAATCAGGAATTTCAATTTTTTTTAATTTTTTTTTCCTATAAAATTTTATCGGATTTTTTTAATTTTTTTTCTCCGCAAAAAATAATAATCAGGAATTTCAATTTTTTTTTCGTTTTTTTTCCTATAAATTTTTTTCGGATTTTGTAATTTTTTTTTTCTCCGCAAAATATAATAATCAGGAATTTCAATTTTTTTTAATTTTTTTTTCCTATAAAATTTCATCGGATTTTTTAATTTTTTTTTTCTCCGCAAAAAATAATAATCAGGAATTTCAAATTTTTTTTCGTTTTTTTTCCTATAAAATTTTATCGGATTTTGTAAAAAAAATTTTCTCCGCAAAATATAATAATCAGGAATTTCAATTTTTTTTCGTTTTTTTTCCTTTAAAATTTCATCGGATTTTGTAATTTTTGTTTTCTCCGCAAAAAATAATAATCAGGAATTTCAATTTTTTTTTCGTTTTTTTTCCTATAAAATTTTATCGGATTTTGTAATTTTTTTTTTCTCCGCAAAATATAATAATCAGGAATTTCAATTTTTTTTCGTTTTTTTTCCTTTAAAATTTCATCGGATTTTGTAATTTTTGTTTTCTCCGCAAAAAATAATAATCAGGAATTTCAATTTTTTTTTCGTTTTTTTTCCTTTAAAATTTCATCGGATTTTGTAATTTTTTTTTTCTCCGCAAAATATAATAATCAGGAATTTCAATTTTTTTTCGTTTTTTTTCCTATAAAATTTTATCGGATTTTGTAAAAAAAAAATTCTCCGCAAAATATAATAATCAGGAATTTCAATTTTTTTTTCGTTTTTTTTCCTATAAATTTCATCGGATTTTGTAATTTTTGTTTTCTCCGCAAAAAATAATAATCAGGAATTTCAAAAAAATTTTCGTTTTTTTTCCTATAAAATTTCATCGGATTTTGTAAAAAAAATTTTCTCCGCAAAAAATAATAATCAGGAATTTCAATTTTTTTAAATTTTTTTTTCCTATAAAATTTTATCGGATTTTTTAAAAAAATTTTCTCCGCAAAAAATAATAATCAGGAATTTCAATTTTTTTTTCGTTTTTTTTCCTATAAAATTTTTTCGGATTTTGTAAAAAAAAATTTCTCCGCAAAATATAATAATCAGGAATTTCAATTTTTTTTTCGTTTTTTTTCCTATAAAATTTAATCGGATTTTTTAATTTTTTTTTTCTCCGCAAAAAATAATAATCAGGAATTTCAAAAAAATTTTCGTTTTTTTTCCTAATTTTTTTTATCGGAGAAAAAATTTCTCCTTAAAAAATAATAATCGGGAATTTCAATTTTTTTTTCGTTTTTTTCCTATAAAATTTCATCGGATTTTGTAATTTTTGTTTTCTCCGCAAAAAATAATAATCAGGAATTTCAAATTTTTTTTCGTTTTTTTTCCTATAAAATTTCATCGGATTTTTTAAATTTTTTTTTCTCCGCAAAAAATAATAATCAGGAATTTCAATTTTTTTCCGTTTTTTTCCTATAAAATTTTATCGGATTTTGTAAAAAAAAAATTCTCCGCAAAAAATAATAATCAGGAATTTCAATTTTTTTTTCGTTTTTTTTCCTTTAAAATTTCATCGGATTTTGTAATTTTTGTTTTCTCCGCAAAAAATAATAATCAGGAATTTCAATTTTTTTTCGTTTTTTTTTCCTATAAAATTTCATCGGATTTTGTAATTTTTGTTTTCTCCGCAAAAAATAATAATCAGGAATTTCAATTTTTTTTTCGTTTTTTTTCCTTTAAAATTTCATCGGATTTTGTAATTTTTTTTTTCTCCGCAAAATATAATAATCAGGAATTTCAATTTTTTTTCGTTTTTTTTCCTATAAAATTTTATCGGATTTTGTAAAAAAAAAATTCTCCGCAAAATATAATAATCAGGAATTTCAATTTTTTTTTCGTTTTTTTTCCTATAAATTTCATCGGATTTTGTAATTTTTGTTTTCTCCGCAAAAAATAATAATCAGGAATTTCAAAAAAATTTTCGTTTTTTTTCCTATAAAATTTCATCGGATTTTGTAAATTTTTTTTTCTCCGCAAAAAATAATAATCAGGAATTTCAATTTTTTTAAATTTTTTTTTCCTATAAAATTTTATCGGATTTTGTAAAAAAAAAATTCTCCGCAAAATATAATAATCAGGAATTTCAATTTTTTTTTCGTTTTTTTTCCTATAAATTTCATCGGATTTTGTAATTTTTGTTTTCTCCGCAAAAAATAATAATCAGGAATTTCAAAAAAATTTTCGTTTTTTTTCCTATAAAATTTCATCGGATTTTGTAAAAAAATTTTTCTCCGCAAAAAATAATAATCAGGAATTTCAATTTTTTTAAATTTTTTTTTCCTATAAAATTTTATCGGATTTTTTAAAAAAATTTTCTCCGCAAAAAATAATAATCAGGAATTTCAATTTTTTTTTCGTTTTTTTTCCTATAAAATTTCATCGGTTTTTGTAATTTTTGTTTTCTCCGCAAAAAATAATAATCAGGAATTTCAAATTTTTTTTCGTTTTTTTTCCTATAAAATTTCATCGGATTTTGTAAAAAAAAAATTCTCCGCAAAAAATAATAATCAGGAATTTCAATTTTTTTTTCTTTTTTTTTCCTATAAAATTTAATCGGATTTTTTATTTTTTTTTTTCTCCGCAAAAAATAATAATCAGGAATTTCAAAAAAATTTTCGTTTTTTTTCCTAATTTTTTTTATCGGAGAAAAAATTTCTCCTTAAAAAATAATAATCGGGAATTTCAATTTTTTTTTCGTTTTTTTCCTATAAAATTTCATCGGATTTTGTAATTTTTGTTTTCTCCGCAAAAAATAATAATCAGGAATTTCAAATTTTTTTTCGTTTTTTTTCCTATAAAATTTCATCGGATTTTTTAATTATTTTTTTCTCCGCAAAAAATAATAATCAGGAATTTCAATTTTTTTTCCGTTTTTTTTCCTATAAAATTTTATCGGATTTTGTAAAAAAAAATTTCTCCGCAAAAAATAATAATCAGGAATTTCAATTTTTTTTCGTTTTTTTTCCTTTAAAATTTCATCGGATTTTGTAATTTTTGTTTTATCCGCAAAAAATAATAATCAGGAATTTAAATTTTTTTTCGTTTTTTTTTCCTATAAAATTTCATCGGATTTTTTAATTTTTTTTTTCTCCGCAAAAAATAATAATCAGGAATTTCAAATTTTTTTTCGTTTTTTTTCCTATAAAATTTTATCGGATTTTGTAAAAAATTTTTTCTCCGCAAAATATAATAATCAGGAATTTCAATTTTTTTTCGTTTTTTTTCCTTTAAAATTTCATCGGATTTTGTAATTTTTGTTTTCTCCGCAAAAAATAATAATCAGGAATTTCAAATTTTTTTTCGTTTTTTTTCCTATAAAATTTTATCGGATTTTGTAATTTTTGTTTTCTCCGCAAAATATAATAATCAGGAATTTCAATTTTTTTTCGTTTTTTTTTCCTTTAAAATTTTATCGGATTTTGTAATATTTTTTTTCTCCGCAAAAAATAATAATCAGGAATTTCAATTTTTTTTTCGTTTTTTTTCCTTTAAAATTTCATCGGATTTTGTAATTTTTGTTTTCTCCGCAAAAAATAATAATCAGGAATTTCAATTTTTTTTCGTTTTTTTTTCCTATAAAATTTCATCGGATTTTTTAATTTTTTTTTTCTCCGCAAAAAATAATAATCAGGAATTTCAAATTTTTTTTCGTTTTTTTTCCTATAAAATTTTATCGGATTTTGTAAAAAAAATTTTCTCCGCAAAATATAATAATCAGGAATTTCAATTTTTTTTCGTTTTTTTTCCTTTAAAATTTCATCGGATTTTGTAATTTTTGTTTTCTCCGCAAAAAATAATAATCAGGAATTTCAATTTTTTTTTCGTTTTTTTTCCTATAAAATTTTATCGGATTTTGTAAAATTTTTTTTCTCCGCAAAATATAATAATCAGGAATTTCAATTTTTTTTCGTTTTTTTTCCTTTAAAATTTTATCGGATTTTGTAATATTTTTTTTCTCCGCAAAAAATAATAATCAGGAATTTCAATTTTTTTTTCGTTTTTTTTCCTATAAAATTTTATCGGATTTTGTAAAAAAAAAATTCTCCGCAAAATATAATAATCAGGAATTTCAATTTTTTTTTCGTTTTTTTTCCCATAAAATTTCATCGGATTTTGTAATTTTTTTTTTCTCCGCAAAAAATAATAATCAGGAATTTCAATTTTTTTTCCGTTTTTTTTCCTTTAAAATTTTATCGGATTTTGTCAAAAAAAATTTCTCCGCAAAAAATAATAATCAGGAATTTCAATTTTTTTTTAGTTTTTTTTCCTATAAAATTTCATCGGATTTTGTAAAAAAAAATTTCTCCACAAAAAATAATAATCAGGAATTTCAATTTTTTTTCCGTTTTTTTTCCTATAAAATTTTATCGGATTTTGTAAAAAAAAATTTCTCCGCAAAAAATAATAATCAGGAATTTCAAATTTTTTTTCGTTTTTTTTCCTATAAAATTTTATCGGATTTTGTAATTTTTTTTTTCTCCGCAAAATATAATAATCAGGAATTTCAATTTTTTTTCGTTTTTTTTTCCTTTAAAATTTTATCGGATTTTGTAATATTTTTTTTCTCCGCAAAAAATAATAATCAGGAATTTCAATTTTTTTTTCGTTTTTTTTCCTTTAAAATTTCATCGGATTTTGTAATTTTTGTTTTCTCCGCAAAAAATAATAATCAGGAATTTCAATTTTTTTTCGTTTTTTTTTCCTATAAAATTTCATCGGATTTTGTAATATTTTTTTTCTCCGCAAAAAATAATAATCAGGAATTTCAATTTTTTTTTCGTTTTTTTTCCTATAAAATTTTATCGGATTTTGTAAAAAAAAAATTCTCCGCAAAATATAATAATCAGGAATTTCAATTTTTTTTTCGTTTTTTTTCCTATAAAATTTCATCGGATTTTGTAATTTTTTTTTTCTCCGCAAAAAATAATAATCAGGAATTTCAATTTTTTTTCCGTTTTTTTTCCTTTAAAATTTTTTCGGATTTTGTCAAAAAAAATTTCTCCGCAAAAAATAATAATCAGGAATTTCAATTTTTTTTTAGTTTTTTTTCCTATAAAATTTCATCGGATTTTGTAAAAAAAAATTTCTCCACAAAAAATAATAATCAGGAATTTCAATTTTTTTTCCGTTTTTTTTCCTATAAAATTTTATCGGATTTTGTAAAAAAAAATTTCTCCGCAAAAAATAATAATCAGGAATTTCAAATTTTTTTTCGTTTTTTTTCCTATAAAATTTTATCGGATTTTGTAATTTTTTTTTTCTCCGCAAAATATAATAATCAGGAATTTCAATTTTTTTTCGTTTTTTTTTCCTTTAAAATTTTATCGGATTTTGTAATATTTTTTTTCTCCGCAAAAAATAATAATCAGGAATTTCAATTTTTTTTTCGTTTTTTTTCCTTTAAAATTTCATCGGATTTTGTAATTTTTGTTTTCTCCGCAAAAAATAATAATCAGGAATTTCAAATTTTTTTTTCGTTTTTTTTTCCTATAAAATTTCATCGGATTTTTAAAAATTTTTTTTCTCCGCAAAAAATAATAATCAGGAATTTCAAATTTTTTTTCGTTTTTTTTCCTTTAAAATTTTATAGGATTTTGTAAATTTTTTTTTCTCCGCAAAATATAATAATCAGGAATTTCAATTTTTTTTCGTTTTTTTTCCTTTAAAATTTCATCGGATTTTGTAATTTTTGTTTTCTCCGCAAAAAATAATAATCAGGAATTTCAATTTTTTTTTCGTTTTTTTTTCCTATAAAATTTTATCGGATTTTGTAAAAAAAAATTTCTCCGCAAAATATAATAATCAGGAATTTCAATTTTTTTTCGTTTTTTTTCCTTTAAAATTTTATCGGATTTTGTAATATTTTTTTTCTCCGCAAAAAATAATAATCAGGAATTTCAATTTTTTTTTCGTTTTTTTTCCTATAAAATTTTATCGGATTTTGTAAAAAAAAAATTCTCCGCAAAATATAATAATCAGGAATTTCAATTTTTTTTTCGTTTTTTTTCCTATAAAATTTCATCGGATTTTGTAATTTTTTTTTTCTCCCCAAAAAATAATAATCAGGAATTTCAATTTTTTTTCCGTTTTTTTTCCTTTAAAATTTTATCGGATTTTGTCAAAAAAAAATTCTCCGCAAAAAATAATAATCAGGAATTTCAATTTTTTTTTAGTTTTTTTTCCTATAAAATTTCATCGGATTTTGTAAAAAAAAATTTCTCCACAAAAAATAATAATCAGGAATTTCAATTTTTTTTCCGTTTTTTTTCCTATAAAATTTTATCGGATTTTGTAAAAAAAAATTTCTCCGCAAAAAATAATAATCAGGAATTTCAATTTTTTTTTCGTTTTTTTTCCTTTAAAATTTCATCGGATTTTGTAATTTTTGTTTTCTCCGCAAAAAATAATAATCAGGAATTTCAATTTTTTTTTCGTTTTTTTTCCTTTAAAATTTCATCGGATTTTGTAATTTTTGTTTTCTCCGCAAAAAATAATAATCAGGAATTTCAAATTTTTTTTCGTTTTTTTTCCTATAAAATTTCATCGGATTTTTTTAATTTTTTTTTTCTCCGCAAAAAATAATAATCAGGAATTTCAAATTTTTTTTCGTTTTTTTTCCTATAAAATTTCATCGGATTTTGTAAAAAAAAAATTCTCCGCAAAAAATAATAATCAGGAATTTCAAATTTTTTTTCGTTTTTTTTCCTATAAAATTTTATCGGATTTTGTAAAAAAAAAATTCTCCGCAAAATATAATAATCAGGAATTCAATTTTTTTTTCGTTTTTTTTCCTATAAAATTTCATCGGATTTTGTAATTTTTTTTTTCTCCGCAAAAAATAATAATCAGGAATTTCAAATTTTTTTTCGTTTTTTTTCCTATAAAATTTTATCGGATTTTGTAAAAAAAAATTTCTCCGCAAAAAATAATAATCAGGAATTTCAATTTTTTTTTCGTTTTTTTTCCTTTAAAATTTCAACGGATTTTGTAATTTTTGTTTTCTCCGCAAAAAATAATAATCAGGAATTTCAATTTTTTTTTCGTTTTTTTTCCTTTAAAATTTCATCGGATTTTGTAATTTTTGTTTTCTCCGCAAAAAATAATAATCAGGAATTTCAAATTTTTTTTCGTTTTTTTTCCTATAAAATTTCATCGGATTTTTTAATTTTTTTTTTCTCCGCAAAAAATAATAATCAGGAATTTCAATTTTTTTTCCGTTTTTTTTCCTATAAAATTTTATCGGATTTTGTAAAAAAAAATTTCTCCGCAAAAAATAATAATCAGGAATTTCAATTTTTTTTTCGTTTTTTTTCCTTTAAAATTTCATCGGATTTTGTAATTTTTGTTTTCTCCGCAAAAAATAATAATCAGGAATTTCAATTTTTTTTCGTTTTTTTTTCCTATAAAATTTCATCGGATTTTTTAATTTTTTTTTTCTCCGCAAAAAATAATAATCAGGAATTTCAAATTTTTTTTCGTTTTTTTTCCTATAAAATTTTATCGGATTTTGTAAAAAAAATTTTCTCCGCAAAATATAGTAATCAGGAATTTCAATTTTTTTTCGTTTTTTTTCCTTTAAAATTTCATCGGATTTTGTAATTTTTTTTTTCTCCGCAAAATATAATAATCAGGAATTTCAATTTTTTTTCGTTTTTTTTCCTTTAAAATTTCATCGGATTTTGTAATATTTTTTTTCTCCGCAAAAAATAATAATCAGGAATTTCAATTTTTTTTTCGTTTTTTTTTCCTATAAAATTTTATCGGATTTTGTAAAAAAAAAATTCTCCGCAAAATATAATAATCAGGAATTTCAAATTTTTTTTCGTTTTTTTTCCTATAAAATTTCATCGGATTTTGTAATTTTTTTTTTTCCGCAAAAAATAATAATCAGGAATTTCAATTTTTTTTCCGTTTTTTTTCCTTTAAAATTTTATCGGATTTTGTCAAAAAAAATTTCTCCGCAAAAAATAATAATCAGGAATTTCAATTTTTTTTTCGTTTTTTTTCCTTTAAAATTTCATCGGATTTTGTAATTTTTGTTTTCTCCGCAAAAAATAATAATCAGGAATTTCAATTTTTTTTCGTTTTTTTTTCCTATAAAATTTCATCGGATTTTTTAATTTTTTTTTTCTCCGCAAAAAATAATAATCAGGAATTTCAAATTTTTTTTCGTTTTTTTTCCTATAAAATTTTATCGGATTTTGTAAAAAAAATTTTCTCCGCAAAATATAATAATCAGGAATTTCAATTTTTTTTCGTTTTTTTTCCTTTAAAATTTCATCGGATTTTGTAATTTTTTTTTTCTCCGCAAAAAATAATAATCAGGAATTTCAAATTTTTTTTCGTTTTTTTTCCTATAAAATTTTATCGGATTTTGTAAAAAAAATTTTCTCCGCAAAATATAATAATCAGGAATTTCAATTTTTTTTCGTTTTTTTTCCTTTAAAATTTCATCGGATTTTGTAATTTTTGTTTTCTCCGCAAAAAATAATAATCAGGAATTTCAATTTTTTTTTCGTTTTTTTTCCTATAAAATTTTATCGGATTTTGTAATTTTTTTTTTCTCCGCAAAATATAATAATCAGGAATTTCAATTTTTTTTCGTTTTTTTTCCTTTAAAATTTTATCGGATTTTGTAATATTTTTTTTCTCCGCAAAAAATAATAATCAGGAATTTCAATTTTTTTTTCGTTTTTTTTCCTATAAAATTTTATCGGATTTTGTAAAAAAAAAATTCTCCGCAAAATATAATAATCAGGAATTTCAATTTTTTTTTCGTTTTTTTTCCTATAAAATTTCATCGGATTTTGTAATTTTTTTTTTCTCCGCAAAAAATAATAATCAGGAATTTCAATTTTTTTTCCGTTTTTTTTCCTTTAAAATTTTATCGGATTTTGTCAAAAAAAATTTCTCCGCAAAAAATAATAATCAGGAATTTCAATTTTTTTTTAGTTTTTTTTCCTATAAAATTTCATCGGATTTTGTAAAAAAAAATTTCTCCACAAAAAATAATAATCAGGAATTTCAATTTTTTTTCCGTTTTTTTTCCTATAAAATTTTATCGGATTTTGTAAAAAAAAATTTCTCCGCAAAAAATAATAATCAGGAATTTCAATTTTTTTTTCGTTTTTTTTCCTTTAAAATTTCATCGGATTTTGTAATTTTTGTTTTCTCCGCAAAAAATAATAATCAGGAATTTCAATTTTTTTTTCGTTTTTTTTCCTTTAAAATTTCATCGGATTTTGTAATTTTTGTTTTCTCCGCAAAAAATAATAATCAGGAATTTCAAATTTTTTTTCGTTTTTTTTCCTATAAAATTTCATCGGATTTTTTAATTTTTTTTTTCTCCGCAAAAAATAATAATCAGGAATTTCAATTTTTTTTCCGTTTTTTTTCCTATAAAATTTTATCGGATTTTGTAAAAAAAAATTTCTCCGCAAAAAATAATAATCAGGAATTTCAATTTTTTTTTCGTTTTTTTTCCTTTAAAATTTCATCGGATTTTGTAATTTTTGTTTTCTCCGCAAAAAATAATAATCAGGAATTTCAATTTTTTTTCGTTTTTTTTTTCCTATAAAATTTCATCGGATTTTTTAATTTTTTTTTTCTCCGCAAAAAATAATAATCAGGAATTTCAAATTTTTTTTCGTTTTTTTTCCTATAAAATTTTATCGGATTTTGTAAATTTTTTTTTCTCCGCAAAATATAGTAATCAGGAATTTCAATTTTTTTTCGTTTTTTTTCCTTTAAAATTTCATCGGATTTTGTAATTTTTGTTTTCTCCGCAAAAAATAATAATCAGGAATTTCAATTTTTTTTTCGTTTTTTTTCCTATAAAATTTTATCGGATTTTGTAATTTTTTTTTTCTCCGCAAAATATAATAATCAGGAATTTCAATTTTTTTTCGTTTTTTTTCCTTTAAAATTTTATCGGATTTTGTAATATTTTTTTTCTCCGCAAAAAATAATAATCAGGAATTTCAATTTTTTTTTCGTTTTTTTTCCTATAAAATTTTATCGGATTTTGTAAAAAAAAAATTCTCCGCAAAATATAATAATCAGGAATTTCAATTTTTTTTTCGTTTTTTTTCCTATAAAATTTCATCGGATTTTGTAATTTTTTTTTTCTCCGCAAAAAATAATAATCAGGAATTTCAATTTTTTTTCCGTTTTTTTTTCCTTTAAAATTTTATCGGATTTTGTCAAAAAAAATTTCTCCGCAAAAAATAATAATCAGGAATTTCAATTTTTTTTTAGTTTTTTTTCCTATAAAATTTCATCGGATTTTGTAACAAAAAATTTCTCCACAAAAAATAATAATCAGGAATTTCAATTTTTTTTCCGTTTTTTTTCCTATAAAATTTTATCGGATTTTGTAAAAAAAAATTTCTCCGCAAAAAATAATAATCAGGAATTTCAATTTTTTTTTCGTTTTTTTTCCTTTAAAATTTCATCGGATTTTGTAATTTTTGTTTTCTCCGCAAAAAATAATAATCAGGAATTTCAATTTTTTTTTCGTTTTTTTTCCTTTAAAATTTCATCGGATTTTGTAATTTTTGTTTTCTCCGCAAAAAATAATAATCAGATCAGGAATTTCAAATTTTTTTTCGTTTTTTTTCCTATAAAATTTCATCGGATTTTTTTAATTTTTTTTTTCTCCGCAAAAAATAATAATCAGGAATTTCAATTTTTTTTTCGTTTTTTTTCCTATAAAATTTTATCGGATTTTGTAAAAAAAAAATTCTCCGCAAAATATAATAATCAGGAATTTCAATTTTTTTTTCGTTTTTTTTCCTATAAAATTTCATCGGATTTTGTAATTTTTTTTTTCTCCGCAAAAAATAATAATCAGGAATTTCAATTTTTTTTCCGTTTTTTTTCCTTTAAAATTTTATCGGATTTTGTCAAAAAAAATTTCTCCGCAAAAAATAATAATCAGGAATTTCAATTTTTTTTTAGTTTTTTTTCCTATAAAATTTCATCGGATTTTGTAACAAAAAATTTCTCCACAAAAAATAATAATCAGGAATTTCAATTTTTTTTCCGTTTTTTTTCCTATAAAATTTTATCGGATTTTGTAAAAAAAAATTTCTCCGCAAAAAATAATAATCAGGAATTTCAATTTTTTTTTCGTTTTTTTTCCTTTAAAATTTCATCGGATTTTGTAATTTTTGTTTTCTCCGCAAAAAATAATAATCAGGAATTTCAATTTTTTTTTCGTTTTTTTTCCTTTAAAATTTCATCGGATTTTGTAATTTTTGTTTTCTCCGCAAAAAATAATAATCAGGAATTTCAAATTTTTTTTCGTTTTTTTTCCTATAAAATTTCATCGGATTTTTTTAATTTTTTTTTTCTCCGCAAAAAATAATAATCAGGAATTTCAAATTTTTTTTCGTTTTTTTTCCTATAAAATTTCATCGGATTTTGTAAAAAAAAAATTCTCCGCAAAAAATAATAATCAGGAATTTCAAATTTTTTTTCGTTTTTTTTCCTATAAAATTTTATCGGATTTTGTAAAAAAAAAATTCTCCGCAAAATATAATAATCAGGAATTTCAATTTTTTTTTCGTTTTTTTTCCTATAAATTTCATCGGATTTTGTAATTTTTGTTTTCTCCGCAAAAAATAATAATCAGGAATTTCAAAAAAATTTTCGTTTTTTTTCTTATAAAATTTCATCGGATTTTGTAATTTTTTTTTTCTCCGCAAAAAATAATAATCAGGAATTTCAATTTTTTTTAATTTTTTTTTCCTATAAAATTTTATCGGATTTTTTAAATTTTTTTTCTCCGCAAAAAATAATAATCAGGAATTTCAATTTTTTTTTCGTTTTTTTTCCTATAAATTTTTTTCGGATTTTGTAAATTTTTTTTTCTCCGCAAAATATAATAATCAGGAATTTCAATTTTTTTTAATTTTTTTTTCCTATAAAATTTCATCGGATTTTTTAATTTTTTTTTTCTCCGCAAAAAATAATAATCAGGAATTTCAAATTTTTTTTCGTTTTTTTTCCTATAAAATTTTATCGGATTTTGTAAAAAAAATTTTCTCCGCAAAATATAATAATCAGGAATTTCAATTTTTTTTCGTTTTTTTTCCTTTAAAATTTCATCGGATTTTGTAATTTTTGTTTTCTCCGCAAAAAATAATAATCAGGAATTTCAATTTTTTTTTCGTTTTTTTTCCTATAAAATTTTATCGGATTTTGTAATTTTTTTTTTCTCCGCAAAATATAATAATCAGGAATTTCAATTTTTTTTCGTTTTTTTTCCTTTAAAATTTCATCGGATTTTGTAATTTTTGTTTTCTCCGCAAAAAATAATAATCAGGAATTTCAATTTTTTTTTCGTTTTTTTTCCTTTAAAATTTCATCGGATTTTGTAATTTTTTTTTTCTCCGCAAAATATAATAATCAGGAATTTCAATTTTTTTTCGTTTTTTTTCCTATAAAATTTTATCGGATTTTGTAAAAAAAAAATTCTCCGCAAAATATAATAATCAGGAATTTCAATTTTTTTTTCGTTTTTTTTCCTATAAATTTCATCGGATTTTGTAATTTTTGTTTTCTCCGCAAAAAATAATAATCAGGAATTTCAAAAAAATTTTCGTTTTTTTTCCTATAAAATTTCATCGGATTTTGTAAAAAAAAATTTCTCCGCAAAAAATAATAATCAGGAATTTCAATTTTTTTAAATTTTTTTTTCCTATAAAATTTTATCGGATTTTTTAAAAAAATTTTCTCCGCAAAAAATAATAATCAGGAATTTCAATTTTTTTTTCGTTTTTTTTCCTATAAAATTTTTTCGGATTTTGTAAAAAAAAATTTCTCCGCAAAATATAATAATCAGGAATTTCAATTTTTTTTTCGTTTTTTTCCTATAAAATTTCATCGGTTTTTGTAATTTTTGTTTTCTCCGCAAAAAATAATAATCAGGAATTTCAAATTTTTTTTCGTTTTTTTTCCTATAAAATTTCATCGGATTTTGTAAAAAAAAAATTCTCCGCAAAAAATAATAATCAGGAATTTCAATTTTTTTTTCGTTTTTTTTCCTATAAAATTTAATCGGATTTTTTAATTTTTTTTTTCTCCGCAAAAAATAATAATCAGGAATTTCAAAAAAATTTTCGTTTTTTTTCCTAATTTTTTTTATCGGAGAAAAAATTTCTCCTTAAAAAATAATAATCGGGAATTTCAATTTTTTTTTCGTTTTTTTCCTATAAAATTTCATCGGATTTTGTAATTTTTGTTTTCTCCGCAAAAAATAATAATCAGGAATTTCAAATTTTTTTTCGTTTTTTTTCCTATAAAATTTCATCGGATTTTTTAATTTTTTTTTTCTCCGCAAAAAATAATAATCAGGAATTTCAATTTTTTTCCGTTTTTTTTCCTATGAAATTTTATAGGATTTTGTAAAAAAAAAATTCTCCGCAAAAAATAATAATCAGGAATTTCAATTTTGTTTTCGTTTTTTTTCCTTTAAAATTTCATCGGATTTTGTAATTTTTGTTTTCTCCGCAAAAAATAATAATCAGGAATTTCAATTTTTTTTCGTTTTTTTTTCCTATAAAATTTCATCGGATTTTGTAATTTTTGTTTTCTCCGCAAAAAATAATAATCAGGAATTTCAATATTTTTTTTCGTTTTTTTTCCTTTAAAATTTCATCGGTTTTTGTAATTTTTGTTTTCTCCGCAAAAAATAATAATCAGGAATTTCAATTTTTTTTTCGTTTTTTTTTCCTTTAAAATTTCATCGGATTTTGTAATTTTTGTTTTCTCCGCAAAAAATAATAATCAGGAATTTCAAATTTTTTTTCGTTTTTTTTCCTATAAAATTTCATCGGATTTTTTAAATTTTTTTTTTCTCCGCAAAAAATAATAATCAGGAATTTCAAATTTTTTTTCGTTTTTTTTCCTATAAAATTTCATCGGATTTTGTAAAAAAAAAATTCTCCGCAAAAAATAATAATCAGGAATTTCAAATTTTTTTTCGTTTTTTTTCCTATAAAATTTTATCGGATTTTGTAAAAAAAAAATTCTCCGCAAAATATAATAATCAGGAATTTCAATTTTTTTTTCGTTTTTTTTCCTATAAATTTCATCGGATTTTGTAATTTTTGTTTTCTCCGCAAAAAATAATAATCAGGAATTTCAAAAAAATTTTCGTTTTTTTTCTTATAAAATTTCATCGGATTTTGTAATTTTTTTTTTCTCCGCAAAAAATAATAATCAGGAATTTCAATTTTTTTTAATTTTTTTTTCCTATAAAATTTTATCGGATTTTTTAAATTTTTTTTCTCCGCAAAAAATAATAATCAGGAATTTCAATTTTTTTTTCGTTTTTTTTCCTATAAATTTTTTTCGGATTTTGTAATTTTTTTTTTCTCCGCAAAATATAATAATCAGGAATTTCAATTTTTTTTAATTTTTTTTTCCTATAAAATTTCATCGGATTTTTTAATTTTTTTTTTCTCCGCAAAAAATAATAATCAGGAATTTCAAATTTTTTTTCGTTTTTTTTCCTATAAAATTTTATCGGATTTTGTAAAAAAAATTTTCTCCGCAAAATATAATAATCAGGAATTTCAATTTTTTTTCGTTTTTTTTCCTTTAAAATTTCATCGGATTTTGTAATTTTTGTTTTCTCCGCAAAAAATAATAATCAGGAATTTCAATTTTTTTTTCGTTTTTTTTCCTATAAAATTTTATCGGATTTTGTAATTTTTTTTTTCTCCGCAAAATATAATAATCAGGAATTTCAATTTTTTTTCGTTTTTTTTCCTTTAAAATTTCATCGGATTTTGTAATTTTTGTTTTCTCCGCAAAAAATAATAATCAGGAATTTCAATTTTTTTTTCGTTTTTTTTCCTTTAAAATTTCATCGGATTTTGTAATTTTTTTTTTCTCCGCAAAATATAATAATCAGGAATTTCAATTTTTTTTCGTTTTTTTTCCTATAAAATTTTATCGGATTTTGTAAAAAAAAAATTCTCCGCAAAATATAATAATCAGGAATTTCAATTTTTTTAAATTTTTTTTTCCTATAAAATTTTATCGGATTTTTTAAAAAAATTTTCTCCGCAAAAAATAATAATCAGGAATTTCAATTTTTTTTTCGTTTTTTTTCCTATAAAATTTTTTCGGATTTTGTAAAAAAAAATTTCTCCGCAAAAAATAATAATCAGGAATTTCAAATTTTTTTTCGTTTTTTTTCCTATAAATTTCATCGGATTTTGTAATTTTTGTTTTCTCCGCAAAAAATAATAATCAGGAATTTCAAAAAAATTTTCGTTTTTTTTCCTATAAAATTTCATCGGATTTTGTAAAAAAAATTTTCTCCGCAAAAAATAATAATCAGGAATTTCAATTTTTTTAAATTTTTTTTTCCTATAAAATTTTATCGGATTTTTTAAAAAAATTTTCTCCGCAAAAAATAATAATCAGGAATTTCAATTTTTTTTTCGTTTTTTTTCCTATAAAATTTTTTCGGATTTTGTAAAAAAAATTTTCTCCGCAAAATATAATAATCAGGAATTTCAATTTTTTTTTCGTTTTTTTCCTATAAAATTTCATCGGTTTTTGTAATTTTTGTTTTCTCCGCAAAAAATAATAATCAGGAATTTCAAATTTTTTTTCGTTTTTTTTCCTATAAAATTTCATCGGATTTTGTAAAAAAAAAATTCTCCGCAAAAAATAATAATCAGGAATTTCAATTTTTTTTTCGTTTTTTTTCCTATAAAATTTAATCGGATTTTTTAATTTTTTTTTTCTCCGCAAAAAATAATAATCAGGAATTTCAAAAAAATTTTCGTTTTTTTTCCTAATTTTTTTTATCGGAGAAAAAATTTCTCCTTAAAAAATAATAATCGGGAATTTCAATTTTTTTTTCGTTTTTTTCCTATAAAATTTCATCGGATTTTGTAATTTTTGTTTTCTCCGCAAAAAATAATAATCAGGAATTTCAAATTTTTTTTCGTTTTTTTTCCTATAAAATTTCATCGGATTTTTTAATTTTTTTTTTCTCCGCAAAAAACAATAATCAGGAATTTCAATTTTTTTCCGTTTTTTTCCTATAAAATTTTATCGGATTTTGTAAAAAAAAAATTCTCCGCAAAAAATAATAATCAGGAATTTCAATTTTTTTTTCGTTTTTTTTCCTTTAAAATTTCATCGGATTTTGTAATTTTTGTTTTCTCCGCAAAAAATAATAATCAGGAATTTCAATTTTTTTTCGTTTTTTTTTCCTATAAAATTTCATCGGATTTTGTAATTTTTGTTTTCTCCGCAAAAAATAATAATCAGGAATTTCAATTTTTTTTTCGTTTTTTTTCCTTTAAAATTTCATCGGATTTTGTAATTTTTTTTTTCTCCGCAAAATATAATAATCAGGAATTTCAATTTTTTTTCGTTTTTTTTCCTATAAAATTTTATCGGATTTTGTAAAAAAAAAATTCTCCGCAAAATATAATAATCAGGAATTTCAATTTTTTTTTCGTTTTTTTTCCTATAAATTTCATCGGATTTTGTAATTTTTGTTTTCTCCGCAAAAAATAATAATCAGGAATTTCAAAAAAATTTTCGTTTTTTTTCCTATAAAATTTCATCGGATTTTGTAAAAAAAATTTTCTCCGCAAAAAATAATAATCAGGAATTTCAATTTTTTTAAATTTTTTTTTCCTATAAAATTTTATCGGATTTTTTAAAAAAATTTTCTCCGCAAAAAATAATAATCAGGAATTTCAATTTTTTTTTCGTTTTTTTTCCTATAAAATTTTTTCGGATTTTGTAAAAAAAATTTTCTCCGCAAAATATAATAATCAGGAATTTCAATTTTTTTTTCGTTTTTTTTCCTATAAAATTTCATCGGTTTTTGTAATTTTTGTTTTCTCCGCAAAAAATAATAATCAGGAATTTCAAATTTTTTTTCGTTTTTTTTCCTATAAAATTTCATCGGATTTTGTAAAAAAAAAATTCTCCGCAAAAAATAATAATCAGGAATTTCAATTTTTTTTTCGTTTTTTTTCCTATAAAATTTAATCGGATTTTTTAATTTTTTTTTTCTCCGCAAAAAATAATAATCAGGAATTTCAAAAAAATTTTCGTTTTTTTTCCTAATTTTTTTTATCGGAGAAAAAATTTCTCCTTAAAAAATAATAATCGGGAATTTCAATTTTTTTTTCGTTTTTTTCCTATAAAATTTCATCGGATTTTGTAATTTTTGTTTTCTCCGCAAAAAATAATAATCAGGAATTTCAAATTTTTTTTCGTTTTTTTTCCTATAAAATTTCATCGGATTTTTTAATTATTTTTTTCTCCGCAAAAAATAATAATCAGGAATTTCAATTTTTTTTCCGTTTTTTTTCCTATAAAATTTTATCGGATTTTGTAAAAAAAAATTTCTCCGCAAAAAATAATAATCAGGAATTTCAATTTTTTTTTCGTTTTTTTTCCTTTAAAATTTCATCGGATTTTGTAATTTTTGTTTTCTCCGCAAAAAATAATAATCAGGAATTTCAATTTTTTTTCGTTTTTTTTTCCTATAAAATTTCATCGGATTTTTTAATTTTTTTTTTCTCCGCAAAAAATAATAATCAGGAATTTCAAATTTTTTTTCGTTTTTTTTCCTATAAAATTTTATCGGATTTTGTAAATTTTTTTTTCTCCGCAAAATATAATAATCAGGAATTTCAATTTTTTTTCGTTTTTTTTCCTTTAAAATTTCATCGGATTTTGTAATTTTTGTTTTCTCCGCAAAAAATAATAATCAGGAATTTCAAATTTTTTTTCGTTTTTTTTCTATAAAATTGTATCGGATTTTGTAATTTTTTTTTTCTCCGCAAAATATAATAATCAGGAATTTCAATTTTTTTTCGTTTTTTTTTCCTTTAAAATTTTATCGGATTTTGTAATATTTTTTTTCTCCGCAAAAAATAATAATCAGGAATTTCAATTTTTTTTTCGTTTTTTTTCCTTTAAAATTTCATCGGATTTTGTAATTTTTGTTTTCTCCGCAAAAAATAATAATCAGGAATTTCAATTTTTTTTCGTTTTTTTTTCCTATAAAATTTCATCGGATTTTTTAATTTTTTTTTTCTCCGCAAAAAATAATAATCAGGAATTTCAAATTTTTTTTCGTTTTTTTTCCTATAAAATTTTATCGGATTTTGTAAAAATTTTTTTCTCCGCAAAATATAATAATCAGGAATTTCAATTTTTTTTCGTTTTTTTTCCTTTAAAATTTCATCGGATTTTGTAATTTTTGTTTTCTCCGCAAAAAATAATAATCAGGAATTTCAATTTTTTTTCGTTTTTTTTTCCTATAAAATTTCATCGGATTTTTTAATTTTTTTTTTCTCCGCAAAAAATAATAATCAGGAATTTCAAATTTTTTTTCGTTTTTTTTCCTATAAAATTTTATCGGATTTTGTAAAAAATTTTTTCTCCGCAAAATATAATAATCAGGAATTTCAATTTTTTTTCGTTTTTTTTCCTTTAAAATTTCATCGGATTTTGTAATTTTTGTTTTCTCCGCAAAAAATAATAATCAGGAATTTCAATTTTTTTTTCGTTTTTTTTCCTATAAAATTTTATCGGATTTTGTAAATTTTTTTTTCTCCGCAAAATATAATAATCAGGAATTTCAATTTTTTTTCGTTTTTTTTCCTTTAAAATTTTATCGGATTTTGTAATATTTTTTTTCTCCGCAAAAAATAATAATCAGGAATTTCAATTTTTTTTTCGTTTTTTTTCCTATAAAATTTTATCGGATTTTGTAAAAAAAAAATTCTCCGCAAAATATAATAATCAGGAATTTCAATTTTTTTTTCGTTTTTTTTCCTATAAAATTTCATCGGATTTTGTAATTTTGTTTTTCTCCGCAAAAAATAATAATCAGGAATTTCAATTTTTTTTCCGTTTTTTTTCCTTTAAAATTTTATCGGATTTTGTCAAAAAAAAATTCTCCGCAAAAAATAATAATCAGGAATTTCAATTTTTTTTTAGTTTTTTTTCCTATAAAATTTCATCGGATTTTGTAAAAAAAAATTTCTCCACAAAAAATAATAATCAGGAATTTCAATTTTTTTTCCGTTTTTTTTCCTATAAAATTTTATCGGATTTTGTAAAAAAAAATTTCTCCGCAAAAAATAATAATCAGGAATTTCAAATTTTTTTTCGTTTTTTTTCCTATAAAATTTTATCGGATTTTGTAATTTTTTTTTTCTCCGCAAAATATAATAATCAGGAATTTCAATTTTTTTTCGTTTTTTTTTCCTTTAAAATTTTATCGGATTTTGTAATATTTTTTTTCTCCGCAAAAAATAATAATCAGGAATTTCAATTTTTTTTTCGTTTTTTTTCCTTTAAAATTTCATCGGATTTTGTAATTTTTGTTTTCTCCGCAAAAAATAATAATCAGGAATTTCAATTTTTTTTCGTTTTTTTTTCCTATAAAATTTCATCGGATTTTTTAATTTTTTTTTTCTCCGCAAAAAATAATAATCAGGAATTTCAAATTTTTTTTCGTTTTTTTTCCTATAAAATTTTATAGGATTTTGTAAATTTTTTTTTCTCCGCAAAATATAATAATCAGGAATTTCAATTTTTTTTCGTTTTTTTTCCTTTAAAATTTCATCGGATTTTGTAATTTTTGTTTTCTCCGCAAAAAATAATAATCAGGAATTTCAATTTTTTTTTCGTTTTTTTTCCTATAAAATTTTATCGGATTTTGTAAAAAAAATTTTCTCCGCAAAATATAATAATCAGGAATTTCAATTTTTTTTCGTTTTTTTTCCTTTAAAATTTTATCGGATTTTGTAATATTTTTTTTCTCCGCAAAAAATAATAATCAGGAATTTCAATTTTTTTTTCGTTTTTTTTCCTATAAAATTTTATCGGATTTTGTAAAAAAAAAATTCTCCGCAAAATATAATAATCAGGAATTTCAATTTTTTTTTCGTTTTTTTTCCTATAAAATTTCATCGGATTTTGTAATTTTTTTTTTCTCCCCAAAAAATAATAATCAGGAATTTCAATTTTTTTTCCGTTTTTTTTCCTTTAAAATTTTATCGGATTTTGTCAAAAAAAATTTCTCCGCAAAAAATAATAATCAGGAATTTCAATTTTTTTTTAAGTTTTTTTTCCTATAAAATTTCATCGGATTTTGTAAAAAAAAATTTCTCCACAAAAAATAATAATCAGGAATTTCAATTTTTTTTCCGTTTTTTTTCCTATAAAATTTTATCGGATTTTGTAAAAAAAAATTTCTCCGCAAAAAATAATAATCAGGAATTTCAATTTTTTTTTCGTTTTTTTTCCTTTAAAATTTCATCGGATTTTGTAATTTTTGTTTTCTCCGCAAAAAATAATAATCAGGAATTTCAATTTTTTTTTCGTTTTTTTTCCTTTAAAATTTCATCGGATTTTGTAATTTTTGTTTTCTCCGCAAAAAATAATAATCAGGAATTTCAAATTTTTTTTCGTTTTTTTTCCTATAAAATTTCATCGGATTTTTTTAATTTTTTTTTTCTCCGCAAAAAATAATAATCAGGAATTTCAAATTTTTTTTCGTTTTTTTTCCTATAAAATTTCATCGGATTTTGTAAAAAAAAAATTCTCCGCAAAAAATAATAATCAGGAATTTCAAATTTTTTTTCGTTTTTTTTCCTATAAAATTTTATCGGATTTTGTAAAAAAAAAATTCTCCGCAAAATATAATAATCAGGAATTTCAATTTTTTTTTCGTTTTTTTTCCTATAAATTTCATCGGATTTTGTAATTTTTGTTTTCTCCGCAAAAAATAATAATCAGGAATTTCAAAAAAAATTTTGTTTTTTTTCCTATAAAATTTCATCGGATTTTGTAATTTTTTTTTTCTCCGCAAAAAATAATAATCAGGAATTTCAATTTTTTTAAATTTTTTTTTCCTATAAAATTTTATCGGATTTTTTTAATTTTTTTTCTCCGCAAAAAATAATAATCAGGAATTTCAATTTTTTTTTCGTTTTTTTTCCTATAAATTTTTTTCGGATTTTGTAATTTTTTTTTTCTCCGCAAAATATAATAATCAGGAATTTCAATTTTTTTAAATTTTTTTTTCCTATAAAATTTCATCGGATTTTTAAATTTTTTTTTTCTCCGCAAAAAATAATAATCAGGAATTTCAAATTTTTATCGTTTTTTTTCCTATAAAATTTTATCGGATTTTGTAAAAAAAATTTTCTCCGCAAAATATAATAATCAGGAATTTCAATTTTTTTTCGTTTTTTTCCTTTAAAATTTCATCGGATTTTGTAATTTTTGTTTTCTCCGCAAAAAATAATAATCAGGAATTTCAATTTTTTTTTCGTTTTTTTTCCTATAAAATTTTATCGGATTTTGTAATTTTTTTTTTCTCCGCAAAATATAATAATCAGGAATTTCAATTTTTTTTCGTTTTTTTTCCTTTAAAATTTCATCGGATTTTGTAATTTTTGTTTTCTCCGCAAAAAATAATAATCAGGAATTTCAATTTTTTTTTCGTTTTTTTTCCTTTAAAATTTCATCGGATTTTGTAAATTTTTTTTTCTCCGCAAAATATAATAATCAGGAATTTCAATTTTTTTTCGTTTTTTTTCCTATAAAATTTTATCGGATTTTGTAAAAAAAAAATTCTCCGCAAAATATAATAATCAGGAATTTCAATTTTTTTTTCGTTTTTTTTCCTATAAATTTCATCGGATTTTGTAATTTTTGTTTTCTCCGCAAAAAATAATAATCAGGAATTTCAAAAAAATTTTCGTTTTTTTTCCTATAAAATTTCATCGGATTTTGTAAAATTTATTTTCTCCGCAAAAAAAAATAATAATCAGGAATTTCAATTTTTTTAACTTTTTTTTTCCTATAAAATTTTATCGGATTTTTTAAAAAAAATTTCTCCGCAAAAAATAATAATCAGGAATTTCAATTTTTTTTTCGTTTTTTTTCCTATAAAATTTTTTCGGATTTTGTAAAAAAAGTTTTCTCCGCAAAATATAATAATCAGGAATTTCAATTTTTTTTTCGTTTTTTTTCCTATAAAATTTCATCGGTTTTTGTAATTTTTGTTTTCTCCGCAAAAAATAATAATCAGGAATTTCAAATTTTTTTTCGTTTTTTTTCCTATAAAATTTCATCGGATTTTGTAAAAAAAAAATTCTCCGCAAAAAATAATAATCAGGAATTTCAATTTTTTTTTCGTTTTTTTTCCTATAAAATTTAATCGGATTTTTTAAAAAAAAATTTCTCCGCAAAAAATAATAATCAGGAATTTCAAAAAAAATTTCGTTTTTTTTCCTAATTTTTTTTATCGGAGAAAAAATTTCTCCTTAAAAAATAATAATCGGGAATTTCAATTTTTTTTTCGTTTTTTTCCTATAAAATTTCATCGGATTTTGTAATTTTTGTTTTCTCCGCAAAAAATAATAATCAGGAATTTCAAATTTTTTTTCGTTTTTTTTCCTATAAAATTTCATCGGATTTTTTAATTTTTTTTTTCTCCGCAAAAAATAATAATCAGGAATTTCAATTTTTTTTCCGTTTTTTTTCCTATAAAATTTTATCGGATTTTGTAAAAAAAAATTTCTCCGCAAAAAATAATAATCAGGAATTTCAATTTTTTTTTCGTTTTTTTTCCTTTAAAATTTCATCGGATTTTGTAATTTTTGTTTTCTCCGCAAAAAATAATAATCAGGAATTTCAATTTTGTTTTCGTTTTTTTTTCCTTTAAAATTTCATCGGATTTTGTAATTTTTGTTTTCTCCGCAAAAAATAATAATCAGGAATTTCAAAAAAAATTTCGTTTTTTTTCCTATAAAATTTCATCGGATTTTGTAAATTTTTTTTTCTCCGCAAAAAATAATAATCAGGAATTTCAATTTTTTTAACTTTTTTTTTCCTATAAAATTTTATCGGATTTTTTAAAAAAAATTTCTCCGCAAAAAATAATAATCAGGAATTTCAATTTTTTTTTCGTTTTTTTTCCTATAAAATTTTTTCGGATTTTGTAAAAAAAAATTTCTCCGCAAAATATAATAATCAGGAATTTCAATTTTTTTTTCGTTTTTTTTCCTATAAAATTTCATCGGTTTTTGTAATTTTTGTTTTCTCCGCAAAAAATAATAATCAGGAATTTCAAATTTTTTTTCGTTTTTTTTCCTATAAAATTTCATCGGATTTTGTAAAAAAAAAATTCTCCGCAAAAAATAATAATCAGGAATTTCAATTTTTTTTTCGTTTTTTTTCCTATAAAATTTAATCGGATTTTTTAAAAAAAAATTTCTCCGCAAAAAATAATAATCAGGAATTTCAAAAAAAATTTAGTTTTTTTTCCTAATTTTTTTTATCGGAGAAAAAATTTCTCCTTAAAAAATAATAATCGGGAATTTCAATTTTTTTTTCGTTTTTTTCCTATAAAATTTCATCGGATTTTGTAATTTTTGTTTTCTCCGCAAAAAATAATAATCAGGAATTTCAAAATTTTTTTCGTTTTTTTTCCTATAAAATTTCATCGGATTTTTTAATTTTTTTTTTCTCCGCAAAAAATAATAATCAGGAATTTCAATTTTTTTTCCGTTTTTTTTCCTATAAAATTTTATCGGATTTTGTAAAAAAAAATTTCTCCGCAAAAAATAATAATCAGGAATTTCAATTTTTTTTTCGTTTTTTTTCCTTTAAAATTTCATCGGATTTTGTAATTTTTGTTTTCTCCGCAAAAAATAATAATCAGGAATTTCAATTTTTTTTCGTTTTTTTTTCCTATAAAATTTCATCGGATTTTTTAATTTTTTTTTTCTCCGCAAAAAATAATAATCAGGAATTTCAAATTTTTTTTCGTTTTTTTTCCTATAAAATTTTATCGGATTTTGTAAAAAAAATTTTCTCCGCAAAATATAATAATCAGGAATTTCAATTTTTTTTTCGTTTTTTTTCCTATAAAATTTCATCGGATTTTGTAAATTTTTTTTTCTCCGCAAAAAATAATAATCAGGAATTTCAATTTTTTTTCCGTTTTTTTTCCTTTAAAATTTTATCGGATTTTGTCAAAAAAAATTTCTCCGCAAAAAATAATAATCAGGAATTTCAATTTTTTTTTAGTTTTTTTTCCTATAAAATTTCATCGGATTTTGTAAAAAAAAATTTCTCCACAAAAAATAATAATCAGGAATTTCAATTTTTTTTCCGTTTTTTTTCCTATAAAATTTTATCGGATTTTGTAAAAAAAAATTTCTCCGCAAAAAATAATAATCAGGAATTTCAATTTTTTTTTCGTTTTTTTTCCTTTAAAATTTCATCGGATTTTGTAATTTTTGTTTTCTCCGCAAAAAATAATAATCAGGAATTTCAATTTTTTTTTCGTTTTTTTTCCTTTAAAATTTCATCGGATTTTGTAATTTTTGTTTTCTCCGCAAAAAATAATAATCAGGAATTTCAAATTTTTTTTCGTTTTTTTTCCTATAAAATTTCATCGGATTTTTTTAATTTTTTTTTTCTCCGCAAAAAATAATAATCAGGAATTTCAATTTTTTTTCCGTTTTTTTTCCTATAAATTTCATCGGATTTTGTAATTTTTGTTTTCTCCGCAAAAAATAATAATCAGGAATTTCAAAAAAATTTTCGTTTTTTTTCCTATAAAATTTCATCGGATTTTGTAATATTTTTTTTCTCCGCAAAAAATAATAATCAGGAATTTCAATTTTTTTAAATTTTTTTTTCCTATAAAATTTTATCGGATTTTTAAAAAATTTTTCTCCGCAAAAAATAATAATCAGGAATTTCAATTTTTTTTTCGTTTTTTTTCCTATAAAATTTTTTCGGATTTTGTAAAAAAAATTTTCTCCGCAAAATATAATAATCAGGAATTTCAATTTTTTTTTCGTTTTTTTTCCTATAAAATTTCATCGGTTTTTGTAATTTTTGTTTTCTCCGCAAAAAATAATAATCAGGAATTTCAAATTTTTTTTCGTTTTTTTTCCTATAAAATTTCATCGGATTTTGTAAAAAAAAAATTCTCCGCAAAAAATAATAATCAGGAATTTCAATTTTGTTTTCGTTTTTTTTCCTATAAAATTTAATCGGATTTTTTAAATTTTTTTTTCTCCGCAAAAAATAATAATCAGGAATTTCAAAAAAAATTTCGTTTTTTTCCATAATTTTTTTTATCGGATTTTGTAAAAAAAAAATTTCTCCTTAAAAAATAATAATCGGGAATTTCAATTTTTTTTTCGTTTTTTTCCTATAAAATTTCATCGGATTTTGTAATTTTTGTTTTCTCCGCAAAAAATAATAATCAGGAATTTCAAATTTTTTTTCGTTTTTTTTCCTTTAAAATTTTTTCGGATTTTGTAATATTTTTTTTCTCCGCAAAAAATAATAATCAGGAATTTCAATTTTTTTTTAGTTTTTTTTCCTATAAAATTTCATCGGATTTTGTAAAAAAAAATTTCTCCACAAAAAATAATAATCAGGAATTTCAATTTTTTTTCCGTTTTTTTTCCTATAAAATTTTATCGGATTTTGTAAAAAAAAATTTCTCCGCAAAAAATAATAATCAGGAATTTCAATTTTTTTTTCGTTTTTTTTCCTTTAAAATTTCATCGGATTTTGTAATTTTTGTTTTCTCCGCAAAAAATAATAATCAGGAATTTCAATTTTTTTTTCGTTTTTTTTCCTTTAAAATTTCATCGGATTTTGTAATTTTTGTTTTCTCCGCAAAAAATAATAATCAGGAATTTCAAATTTTTTTTCGTTTTTTTTCCTATAAAATTTCATCGGATTTTTTTAATTTTTTTTTTCTCCGCAAAAAATAATAATCAGGAATTTCAATTTTTTTTCCGTTTTTTTTCCTATAAATTTCATCGGATTTTGTAATTTTTGTTTTCTCCGCAAAAAATAATAATCAGGAATTTCAAAAAAATTTTCGTTTTTTTTCCTATAAAATTTCATCGGATTTTGTAATATTTTTTTTCTCCGCAAAAAATAATAATCAGGAATTTCAATTTTTTTAAATTTTTTTTTCCTATAAAATTTTATCGGATTTTTTAAAAAATTTTTCTCCGCAAAAAATAATAATCAGGAATTTCAATTTTTTTTTCGTTTTTTTTCCTATAAAATTTTTTCGGATTTTGTAAAAAAAATTTTCTCCGCAAAATATAATAATCAGGAATTTCAATTTTTTTTTCGTTTTTTTTCCTATAAAATTTCATCGGTTTTTGTAATTTTTGTTTTCTCCGCAAAAAATAATAATCAGGAATTTCAAATTTTTTTTCGTTTTTTTTCCTATAAAATTTCATCGGATTTTGTAAAAAAAAAATTCTCCGCAAAAAATAATAATCAGGAATTTCAATTTTGTTTTCGTTTTTTTTCCTATAAAATTTAATCGGATTTTTTAATTTTTTTTTTCTCCGCAAAAAATAATAATCAGGAATTTCAAAAAAAATTTCGTTTTTTTCCATAATTTTTTTTATCGGATTTTGTAAAAAAAAAATTTCTCCTTAAAAAATAATAATCGGGAATTTCAATTTTTTTTTCGTTTTTTTCCTATAAAATTTCATCGGATTTTGTAATTTTT
>OW388294.1:52623709-52709310 GCA_936450465.1 Gibbula magus | reverse complement strand
CCGGAAATGAACATATCCCTGAACAGAGTTCAATTTCAACACGTTTCCATGGAAACAAAAAAAACCAAAAAATTTAAAAAATCTGAAAATATCAAAAGGCACCACTCCAGTAAATGTGTAATACTTATGTGAAGTTTCAGAAAGATATGATAAATGTTTTTCGAGTTCTGCTCTGGAAACGAAATGATTACGGACGAACGGACAGACGGCCAGGGTGATGACTATATCCCATGGTATTACATACCGGTGGGATAAAAAAGAAATGTAAGTGTCAACGTACAGGCAATTTTTTATAATTGACACGTTTTATAAAGTCTTTGATGAAGTAAAGACATAAGTATATGTGCAAGACCACTATGGAAATAGTTATATTGCTGATAATGTTATCCCAACTAAACCAATGGCAAAACAAACGAACTGTGATTTTATAATGCTTCTTTTAATGATCTTTTCAAATAATAGTAGTTTTCAATTGTGTCGTATACAACCCAGCATAAATAATCAATACTTATAACCCTTAACAAAAAACACAAAACTACATCCATTGCAATGAATGACTTGTATTTGGTGATTAATTTGCTATTGAAACGAAATTTCACTCACTCAATGTCACACGGAAATGCCACTTGGGCTCTGTTAATATTTGTTTGCAAAATCTATGGATATGACGTCGTTTTCTTGAGAAAATAGATTCACCATAGGTTGTATGTAAGGATGGTCTTAATCTCATTTAATTTTAATTTCCTATTCAACTACAATTTCTGGTTATCTGAATGTTGATAATTTAGTCATTTAAATTACAATGATCTCATCTATCAGGAAATTATAGGAAAATATCATTATTTATTGTACTGGTAACAAAACTATTCCAAAATGTTCCCGTTGCTTCAGAAAACTGAACCACGATTTTATGAACGCTTCACATAATGACATGAACGATTTTATACACATTAAATGATTAATATATAATTTCTTACTTAAATATAATTACATTAAAATAAATCAAGATAAATAGGATGAAAAGGAGTTTTAAAGAGTGATTCTTAATTTAGTTGAAGAAGTAAGGAGATGAAAACAGATAATGTGATTTTATTCATGCTTCAATGGAAGTCCACAGTTTGGAAAGGTTGGCTGTGGAAATGTGATCATTCCACAGTGTGGAAAGGACGCCTTTCGGTTTTGGAAAGGTCGTTATTTCCAAGTGTGGAAAGTTGTGGAATGGACGGTCGTTTCTCCAGTGGTAGCGTCTCATGAAATAACATTGCCGATTAAGTATTCTTGCGTATTATGTTTGGACTTGAATATTATCTTTGTCAATGATCTACATTGGTCTATCATATTTGCAGTACGTACTGTTTTTAAGTGATATGTATAAAACTAACCTGTAACAAATTCATGAATCACTGATAAACTGAAGACACTCACGTTCGAAATCACAAAAATCTTTGATCACAAAATTCTTTTGCAAGCGATGTTGATGGGATAGTTTTTTGTAAAAATGTGTCACATCTATCACCAACTACAGGACACAGAAAATATCAATTATTAAAGATCAAACGGTAAGTGTTTTTTCTGCAAGATAATGGATTTGTGAATGTAAAAATTGTGATTTCTCTGTTGTTGACGCCATACTTGACGGGAATCAACGTATCTTCTTTACAACATTTCTGACACAAGCAGAGCGGTTTCCCTTTATTTAATGCTTGTTAGATGTGTTTGTTAGTTTTTCTCAATCAATCAAATGACTGTCTGATTAACAGAATAAAGTATACAAGATTATTTTTATTGATGAAGCACAATATTTCATCAAAGTTGTGAATATATGAAAATATTTATTTTAATTAAATCATTTATTAACATATAATTATAATCTTTCAAGTAATAATTCATTTAAATAGATGAGTTAATATGAATTTGTAAAATTCACACATGTATGTACATATTCTCTAAAGCGTCATGAAAATAGAATTACAATGTACTCATAAATGTTCATTTGTACGATTTTTAAGATTTTGCAATCATTAAAGATTTTAAAATATGAATTGCACGGCTTACAGCATATATTTAATGATGTTTAAGAGGCAAAGACAAACCAAACAAGTGTTTGCCACTAAAATGGCAATATCCCCTGCCGGTGACATTGAGTTAGTAAGACACATCATTGGAGCTACTTTATATATTGCATTACTGGTAAAAAGTGCCATGATGATCAGCAAATTTTAAGACTTTGGGTGCTTGAGTTCATGATATATCGGGTTAACAAGAGTTAAAAAAGTGGTCAAAGTTTAGAGGTGCCCTTAAATAAGGTCAAAGTCACCAAATCAAATGGTGTCTGCGTCATCCTCCAATGTAGACTGACACCAAATTTGAAAAATTTGGTCCAACCGATCATGATATATCACGTAATCAAGAGTTTGAAAAGAGGTCACAGTGTCACAGTGACCTTGAAAAAAGGTCAAGGTCACCAAAATCGACCGGTGTCTGCGTCTTCGCCCAATGTAGACTGACACCTAGTTTGAAATCATTCGGTCTAACCGGTCATAATAAATGGTGATAACAAGAGTTCGAAAAGTGGTCAAATTGTTGTAGTGACCCAACTTCCAAACGCAAGGCATAACTCTTGCCAGTCTGCATTACTGGCTGATTTAACCCTTGCGGTATTTCCCTAGCTTTCTTGTGTCGAGGCAGTGAATCGCTGCACTGGAAATGCATAGCGGGCCTGGATTTCTAAACACAGATTTCTTAAGGAAATACTGCAAGGCCTAAATCAGCCAGTAATGGAGACTGGCAAGAGTTATGCCTTGCATTGGGAAGTTGGTAGTGACCATGAAACTGAACACACTACAATTTCGTGCCTCAATGATCAGCTGTGATTGACATATGATTGATATGTGAGTGTTGATGGTACATGTTTCCTTTGATAACAATCACTACAACAAAGGCGTAAGGTAATATATTGTTAGTATAAGTTTGGCTAAGAACTTGCAATCGAGCCGACCTGGAGAGTTGATACTTTGATATAACATTTATTGCCCAACGAAATATACATGAAGGAAACGAGAATCTTCATATTTTGTTTGTTTTGGTCGTACATGATTTATCATAATGAAAAAACAATCATTAACATAAGATTTCATAGCAATTATATGGCGGGCGAAAATATAAAAACATCATTTGGAAAGAGAAAGACATTATTCTATTTATCGTTGATCGTTAGTTTATCTGAACAATGAATAAGAGTGCATCAAAGATTGAACTACCTATATCAAAAGTCGCATCTGTTGACTAATGAAGTTGATCATATACATACCGGTAAATATTCTTATCTCCTTCAAGATTATTTTAATTACACATTGTAAGGCTTTGATTGCTATGTTGCTGTACAGAGATATCGTTAATCTATCTTAATAATGAATGTGAAATATAGTTGAAAAACACGATTGTTATCTTACAAGAACAACAGAGTGACCTACTATAGAGTGGAAAATGGGATAATCATCCTGTTTTACAAGTACAAGAAAGGTTAAATTGTACTTGACACACGTGACTTGTCACTGGCAGTTGTCAAAAAGGCGTGTCTGGTGGACTAATCATACATCAGTGTTACATAGCATACATAACTAGACCACTGATGGTCAGTTGTGATTGTTTTTTATTGGAACCAATCATACCCGAGAGGCGTGGTTATACCTGTGAAAGTGTAATATGTGTAATATGTACACATCAAAACGAGTTTGTAAAATCTTAACACTCGGGTCAAGTTAACTGTGTTAGTTTTTACACGTTCCATCCCTTTCAGTAGATAAATGTTTGACCCATGATACTTTCTATACTTATTTCGCAAAGGAATTATATAATTGTGAAAATACAGTAACAGAATAGATATTTCAGAATGCAAAAGTAAACACACACACGCATTATCATAAGACTTAGTTGGACTCAACTATTATGTTTTTTAATTGATCAGATGATGTAAATCATTACAAACATGTGTTTATAGTTTATATCATGTGTTTATAGTATATAAACAAATGAAAAGTAAAAACACATGAACAACAAACACATAACAGAAGCACACCTTTATTCAAGTTAAATGTTTATTACAGGATGTAAATGTTTAGCATCTGTAAAAGATCAACATTATCTCATCAGATTAGCCCATTTGCCTAGCGTGAAAACATGATATTGCAACTACACAAACCAACAGATTATCTCGGACATTGATCACAGCTTGTAATTGTCGTCAAGTGCAATATAGATTGTCAGCTGATTATATCTTTTGATTTCTCAATTGGGTTGTTAGATTGTTTGCAGACGGTCAATTGGGTTTCAGATGATACTATTATGTAAGTTTGTTTGTTCAAGAGGTGAAAAATTCCGACGGGCATATGTGAATGAATTGTCAAACGTTTACAAATACATGATATGACGTGTGAAGATGTAATACCGTGAGTAACTTAATAATCAAAGCATACTCTCAATCAGCACAGACGCCGAAGGGTGTCTTTCGTTACATCAAAGCACTAATTAGTGTTAATTTAGCGCGCTGATAGGCGTCTCTGGTTAAGACAATTAACACACAAACAGGCCGACGCTGTACGGTGACACTGGTCGTGACAGATTATTTGTAATGATGCCGCTTGGCGTCATTAGCAGCAAATGGTGAGTTTAGGGAGAAAGATTTGCTTACCTATGTGGGGATCTATTAGCAATTTCCAACCGCAGTTTTTGATTTTCTCTGTTTAAGTCCACATTTTCATCCTTGAGGTTGTTGTTGTCCTGTAAGAAGACATTTGAAGAGGTTAACATCACATTACGATAAAGTCATTAAAGAGTATTTTGAAGTGAAAACATTACAACAAGATTTCCTGGATAACAACTTTTTTCTTTTGTGAAAGTACAAAACATTTTAGAGTCTTTGTGGAATGTGGGGTATAACTATACTGAGCAAAAAAATAATATTCTGTTGAACAATATTGCGATAGAAACTAATGAACCAAAAATTAGTATTCTAATGTTTTATTAGATTATAATAGATAATAATTTTTGTCAAATTCTAATGAATTGTCTTATTGGAATGAATCGGTGTAATATCTTAACAACATTTGTAGTATATGATATTACATATCAATATTAGGAAATAATATGAGGAATATAGTATTTGTAATTAGCATCTGCAGCTTAAGTGTAATTGAGAAAATAGATGAGTCTGTCAGATCGGCCGTTCCCGGCAGACTGTTACCGCCACCTGTCCTATCGGACAGACAACGCGCTGCGTTACCAGTGGCTGATTCTCCCATACCTCTCGCTTCCCCTACACTGGACGCGGGTATCGGACGTGTTGCCTCTCCTGCCATTCCTCACAGGGTGGCGGACTCCTGTCTTGTGCATCTCGACAAGGAGGCACGTTCGATACTGGGGGTGAGTAATTACCTGGCACACGCCTGTCAGGCTATGGCCACCTTTGCGAAGGAGGCGGGTATGGAGGAGGGTTCGCCAGCTCTCTATCAAGGGTTTGGGGCGGTAGCCAGCGGTGTGGCCGAGGTTACCCTGTCAGCCGCTCGTATATCAGCTGGGGTGACTAGTCTGCGCAGGGATGGGTTCCTCGCTAGGACTAACCTGTCACTTGATATCAGGAAGGGGCTGAGGGCGGCGGATGGCACCGCAGAGTTTCTGTTCGCTGGTAACATTCCTGAAGCGCTCCGGCAGCGTCAGGAAGCCCAGCAGCAGGACATCACAAACAGGTTGGCAAGTGGGGAGGTCAAAAAGAAAGTCGCGACGCCTCGCAAGACCCCCGCTAAGAACACCCCTGTTCAGTCTACACCTAAGCGAACTGGCGAAGTCAGCTTTCGCGCAGGAGGTCGTGGCCCGGGACCCACGCCTGACACCCCCTCTCGCTTCAGCGGGAAGCGGAAGAAGGGTAATCGAGGCGGCAAGAAGTGACAGGTGGTCACTGCCGTGCCTCCCACCTCCTGTGGTCCCGCCCACCGAGGGTCGGTGGGGGGTCGACTAGCGGGGTTCGTCCCCAACTGGAGACCACTGTCTCTAGACCCTTTTGTGTGTCAGATCTTAGAACGGGGATTCCGTATCCCAATCTCCTCACCTCCTCCCCTAACCTGTTCTCCAACGGAGCGGCCGCTAGCTGCGGAACGGTTCACCCTTACGTTGGAACAGGTGGAGATTCTTCTCTCCAAGGAGGCGGTGGAGGAAATCCCCCTCTCAGATCTGACCCCGGGGTTCTACTCCCCAGTGTTTGTCAGACCCAAACGGGACTCGAACAAATGGCGGCTGATACACGACATGAAGGAGTTCAACTCCTCCTACCTCGTACGGCCGCAATATTTTCGACTCTTGACAATTCCATAAGTCATGCGGTCGCTGGAGCCCTCAGACAGTATGGTGTCTCTCGACCTCCAGGACGCGTACCTGCACATTCCGATCTTTCGTGTCGGACCGCAAGTACCTCCGTTTCATCCTGGACGGGAGGCATTTTCAATGGAAGGTTCTACCTTTCAGGATCTCCTCCGCCCCTTGGTTGTTCACAAGAGTGACCCAGCCTATCGTTCATTACCTGCACGTCCATCAGGTGCAGTTCATGATGTATCTAGACGATGGGTTCGCTCACGACCATTCACCCTCCGCCCTCAGGGTACAACGCTACTTCGTTATCCAGTTGTTCAGGCGTCTGGGGTGGCTCATAAACTTAGACAAGTCGGACTTAGTTCCGGTCACTCATCTCACGTTCCTCGGAGCCATTCTGGACTCCCGCCTGTTCAAAGCGTTCGTTCCCAGGGTGCGGATGGGGAGACTCGCGCATCTCATGGACAGGGGCCTACAGTCCGCACTGTCACTGCAACAGTGGCAACGGGTACTAGGTCTCCTCGCTTCCGCTGAGGACCTGACCGTCAGGGGCAGACTGTATCTGCGTCCCCTTCAGGTGTTCCTGAACACACATCAGAGACACTCGATGTGCTCACGCTATCAGCCTCCCGCCAGACCTCCTCCTCCGCTTGGTGGCGAGTGGAGGACAATGTTCACTCACGCGTCCCGCTGAGGCCGACCCCCGCATCCCTGCACCTGTTTGTGGACGCGTCCACTCAGGGTTGGGGGCTCACCTCGGCTGGGACCAGACCCCGGGGGTGTGGTCACAAGCTCAGAGGGACTGTCACATCAATGTCCTAGAGTTAGACACAGTCCGTCAAGCGATAGACCATTGGTCAGCTCGCCTGCGAGGTCACTGCCTCTTAGTACACACGGACAGCTCGGTGGCGGCCTGGACGATCAATCGCCAGGGGTCGACCAGGGCAGACTCCCTGCTTCAGCTCGCACTCCACCTGTTCTATCTTGTGGACAGCATCGGGTTGACAATTCGTGCGGTGCACATACCAGGGGTAAAGAACGTCCTCGCAGACGCTCTCTCTCAGCCAGACAGCCCTCCTCCAAAGAAGTGGCAGCTGAACCCTGGGGTGTTTCAGTCCCTGTGTCTTCAGTTCGGCAGGACCGTGATAGACCTATTTGCGACAAGGCTCAATTGCCAACTGCCGACGTATGTGTCCCCAGTTCCCGACCCGGGAGCCTGGGCTCTAGACGCTCTCTCGTTAGAGTGGGAGGGGATGGACGCCTATGCTTTTCCACCACCGGCCATCCTCTCTCAAGTAGTAGCGAAACCACAGTCCACTCTCATAAAAACGACTCCTCCTCATAGCCCCTTGGTGGCCCGCTCGGCCCTGGTTCGATCTTCTGCGCAGGCTAGCTCTGCAGGAGCCAGTTCCGATCCCCCTTCGGGGGGACCTGCTGAGTACTTTGTGTACATGAGGAATGAGAGAGGGCTCAAAGCCTCCTCGATCAATACCAATCTGGCAGCGATCATGTCAGTAGTTCGCAAACGCTCCCCTGGACTCGACATCTCGGTTCTGAAGGGTCTAATTAAGACCTTTCGTCAGGTCGACGGTCGGCGCAAACCTAGACTACCGGAGTGGGATCTGGCGATAGTACTTGGTCATTTACGTTCAGATTTCTATGAACCTCTGTCAGATACCACCCTCCTTCGTCTCACTGTTAAGACGGCCTTTCTGGTCGCAATGGCCTCAGCTGCGAGGATATCAGAGCTCCACGCTCTTCAGGCTGACCTTTTAAGGTTCGAGCGCCGAGACGGGGGGTCCGCAACGTTGGGCCTGGCCCCAGACTTTGTCTGCAAAAACCAGGCTGCGGACGAGAGGAAGGACCTTTCTTATACCATCATTAGGTCCTGAAGCCGACTCGCCAGAGGTCACGGACCTTTCCCTTTGCCCTGTCCGCACGCTCCGCATTTATGCAGAGAGGACGAGGGGCGTCAGACAAGGGAGGCGTCAGCTTTTTCTGCCTCACTCACCACGTGCTGTCAAAGAGCTTGACAGACGGGCTTTAGGGGTGTATCTGCGGTCAGCAGTAATCAACGCCTACAAAGCGGCTGATCTCCCTCCCCAGTCTCGCTCTAATCCCCACGAGATCAGAGCAGTGTCTGCTACAATGGCCTTTCATTGTAACATCGCCGTGTCGGATATCCTGGCCGGATGTTTTTGGAAGTCGGGGTTGGTCTTTGCTGACCACTACTTACGGGAAGTGTCCACAGAGGACTTGGCAGGTGTGTCAAGGTTGGGTCCTCAAGTGTTCGCCCAGCAGCGGACTGCGGCACCTCCTTCAGTCGTACGACGAAACGCACCTTACCCCTAGCGGGGGTGGGCGTATCCACGCTGTTATGTACTTGTTTTAGTATTCACTTGTTTGTGTACAATAAAAACTTGTTGTTATTCTCCCCGAGGTTGGTTGGTTTTTTGCCTATGAGTGCAGTTATTAACCCAACCAGGGTGTTTGCATGGCAGCCGTACTTGGATTCTTACTCTACCCCCCCTACTTAATTAGTGAGGGGCGGACATATAGAGGTTGAGCGTAGGTTTATCCTTTTTCGGATGGCGTCGGCCTCTGTACACTCAATTTGAGAATCCGCGTGAGTTCTCTTGGGCCGCACTCCGCATGGATGGTTTTCCACCTTTCGTGGTTTCACACCATCCACTGCTCCGGCGTGCCAGCCTAAGGGTAAACGTAAGCGACGCGTCTCGGTGGCGTACCTGACTCGGTTCAGCCCACCTCCTTGCTGTGGTAATCTGGGCAATGTTGGTTTTTCAAACCTGATAAGTATGTAAAAAATTTTACATTTTTGAGTAAATGTCATTTTTTTATACTTACCTGGTTGAAAAACCAACGCTCGTTAGGTCCCGCCCTTCCTCCCCTCCTGGGTTTGGGTTTTGTGCTCGCTTGTACTAGGGAATGATGACGTCACCGATGTCACGTGGCACGAGGGCCACCTATACCGGGTAGCGTCCCTTTTTTATTCTGTGTGATATATGTTGAGGAAAGCTTCAGGGGGAAGCGTTGGGCAATGTTGGTTTTTCAACCAGGTAAGTATTAAAAATGACATTTACTCAAAAATGTTAAATTATATTAGTTATTCGAAATACCTGACTGCCCCACCGTCCAAGACAAATTGTTTTCAACACGGGCTGCCAGATTCTCGTATATCCCTGCCCGATGATCGAGTTATAATTTTAAGAGAAAATAAGCATTTCCTAGCTTGTGACAAGTTTAAGAATTTAAGATCAAGGTGAAAAATAAAGATCAATTTCACCCAATCATTTCTTCATATAGAATGGTAACGTTTACAATGAAAGATGTACAAACTGGATTCCATTTAGCACAGATTTATGACTTTTCCAAGAAATATATTTTTAGAACTGTCTCTTTGCATCACAAGTGAAATTATAACAAAGTATTTTTAGATTATAATTAAGTTTCAAGAAAGTCAATATCGTGCTCAACAATAATTTACATTTTGTAAATAAGCATGATTAACTCTGGTTTCAAAATTCTGTCATAAAATAGTTCTTGCTCACATGCATAAATAAATTATGATGGCATCTTGAGCGGAACGATCTATTAGTATTACCATGGGAATGATAGGTTATTATTTTTCAGTTTTACTAAAGATACCCATTCCCATTTGCCTACGTTACTGACGATTTAGGGGCACTTATTGTGTAATAATGTTATTTTGGTGATTCATCTTGGAATAAACTTAATAGATTAAGCAATATGAATGTTTTACAAGGTAATGAGAAATGCATAAATAACCCATCACCCCTATACCTCATTAGGCTAGACCACTTGGCGGGAGTGATGAATATGTTTATGAATTGCAAGTCAAAACGTCTAGATGTCAATAACTGATTGTTTAAGGGACAATATTAATATATGTGAAAGATTTGCACAGTATTCAAATTTTCAATACAAAATTCTAGGGTATGTTTTGATATAATAGAAATGTAGTCTATGGCTTTGTTTCATCCCTGATGATGATGTTAGATGTTTGCTTAAAACAAACTCTTAATAATCTTATTTCAATATTAACAAATAATTGATAAAACATATAGTAGTATAGACATTTTCTAACTTTTACTAAATTAAAATCTTTTCAGACTGAAAGTAGTGGCCACTTTTACATGGTTTATTATAGATCGTCTACATATGGAAATTGATTAATGAAAATAGCATTGTCATGCAAGTGTTGAAGTAACAGTTTTGGTAACCTTTTATTTATTTTGATACCTTACTCAGTCTTTTTATCTGGGAAAATTATATGCAAACATATATAACTAAGAAAAAAATAAGCATTTTACTGATATCTTAACAGAAACTTTTTTCTTGTTCATGGTATAGTTCAGCCCTGTATCATGATATTACATCTCAAGCTAGTTTGTCTTTGGGTTTTTACTAAAATAAAATATATAGTGTTTGCTTTTTTTCTTTCTGACATTACTTCATGGCTATTCAATATATTCATGTCCACTGAATTAGAATTATGAACAGGCAAGGCTTTTGTCCACACTGGCAAGTATTTCAGTTAGCCAGTCCTGTGGTCTGGCTCAAAGTTTTGGGAGTTTCATACCCTGGTTTTAGATATAAACATGTATGTGTATTGTCTGTATAAGTGCTGATTCTTAGTGTAATGCTTCACTGCATCAATCTGAACAAATTATTTAATGTTGATTTCATGCTTTCATCGTTTCTGATATCAGTACAACTCAGTGACTGTAACAACATGTTAATCCAATTGTATCTATAGCCATCGATGCACGAAGTCAATGTCGACCACGCTTGCTTTTTGGTTTTTACATGACTCAGAAGGTCCACAATATGGTAATGAACTGCCATGAGTCCACACACATTATAGACCTTAGGCATAATGAGCTAAAAGGATTAAGTTTGTGACTGAAAGTCAAAACGCTTTACCTGTTTCAGTTTAGACATATCTTGCTTAAGATGGTCATAAAGTCTCTGAGCATCTTGAAGTTTCTTAGTTAGTGCCAATAAAGCAGCACTGTCCGAGTTAGGAGGAATAAATTCAGATTTCTCACAACTTGATCCAGCTTTCATTTGTTTCATCATTTGATCTTTCAACGCAGCATTTTCACTCCGCAAAACGCTTGCTTCATCATCCAATCGATGGAATTCTTTCTGTAAAACAAGAGGCATCAGAAGATGACACATCCAATTGATGGAATTCTTTCTGTAAAACAAGAGACATCAGCAGATGGCACATCCAACCTGTCCCACAAAATATGTAAAACCTATCTTTGAATATGACTGTAAAGTAGAAACGGCGTAAGTAAAGTGAGTGAGTGAGTTCTTGTTTAACGCCGCTTCGACAACTTAACTAAAATACCTGATAAGTAAACACTTTGGTCTTTGGTCCCTGCAAATTCCATTAGTAATGAACACTATTTGAGTCTGGTCCCATGTCAATAATACCTGCATCGTTTCAATTTAGCAGATGAACCAACATGCCAACTATGTCAGGTAGCAGACGATACAGTGGAACACATCATCTTGAAGTGTACTGCACTGAGCAAATTAACACAGAACATTTCCACCCTATCAGCCATTTTTGAAAATAAAAACAATGAATGGAAAGCAATACTCGACATCATAGAAGAAAGGAAGGAAAGGATACGTGTAAGGGCCAGCGATGTCAGAAGCACGAATTAACAGAAGTAACAGAAGTAAGTATTTAAGTCTGGTTAACAGAAATAGGATAAGTAAATAAACCGCTTAACTAAGTTCACGGTTCTTGAGATATCCCACTGACAAGCTTTATACATGTACATTAACATGTCCTGCTGTGACCTTGAAATTAATGTCAAGGTCACCAAGGTCTAATCAGCCCTTTGTCTTTCCTTGCAGAAGCTATATATATAAGCCTGAAAAGAATCCAGGGAATAGTACCGGTATGTGAGTTATTCAATTTCTTACGTACGTACACAGCCCAACACTATATCCCCTGCTTCGCGCTAAACACACGGCGGAGGATAATAAACATCATAGTTGCATCTCACTGGTTTGAATCAGTTGACAATACACTGAAAACAGGTTCTCAATTGCTCAATGTTTCAATGTAGTCAGGAAGTGTTAATGAGTAGACCAATTAACGATGCCGCAATCAGCGATGTCAGAGAAGAACATGTAGAAATGTTATGCTGAGAGACAATCCATAACGGCAGCTGTTATGGAACTGTGATACATTTGTATTTGACTGGGACATGTGCATCAAGAACTATGTGTATGTGATGCACTGTGATGTCCCCCACTCCAACTTTCAATCCAACCTTATCATTTCAACCTTATTTGTCACTTATGCAAGAGACAATCCAAACAAGAAGACATAGTCATCAACATCCCCCACCAGACCCAAGAAATTGGAACAAGGGCAATAATTCAAAAAGAGATAATTGTGCAGTTCACATTTTTATTCCATCAAGGTATGGATACCCTCAAGCCACAAAACTGATTTGATCTTAAACAGTTTCAATGAAAAGTTATCCCCTTTGAAGATACCTGAATCACACGAATCTAATTTTCAAACCCTCAAGCCACATAACAAATTTGGTTCTCCGTAATAGTTAGAACCTATGAAGAGAAATCTTCGTGATTAAGAAGGGGCGGAGTGAGCGTAGCAAGCGAGCCCCTTCTTAATCACGAAGATTTCTCTTCATAGGTTCTAACTGACTTATAACTCCACCTACTTTTGATTGACAGGTTCAATGACGTCACTGTTTCCGTGAGTTCCTACGTAATCGTTTCATATGATGCGATGTCACCAAGCTGTATGGACGTGTTTTTCGAAAAACGTATTTAATCGTAACATTTGTTGTGGTAAAACTAGAGAAAATCTTCTGTCTCTTTGAGGTGAGCTCATTTTCCTCTGTTCATTGTATTTGGAAATAAGTTATTTTTAACCATGTAGAGACTGTTGTCTAAATCAAATTGTGGAATGTGCGAGTCATTAAAATTAACATTCTTGTTTCATAATTTAATGCAGATGGAAGTAAATGTTTATTTAGTGCTTTGTGTTTAGATTACAGAAAAAAACAGAATATAATTAATTCATAATTTTATAATAAAATTAAAGTCGGATTTTTTGGCTTGAGTTTGTTAAAAGACTGAACGTTTTTGTTTCACTTTAACAACAACTCTAACAAATGCATGCTGCATGCAAAATATTTCGAAACTCATTTGCCAGTATCTCTTTATACCACCTGTGTAGCGTAGTGTCGAGGTCGTGTTTACTTCGTGTCACATGGGGCACATGTCAATAAAAATAGAGCCATGGGCTCTGTAGCTCATCAGAAATTTATCTGGCATAATATAGAACATTTCCTAAATACTCATCTCCAAGGTAGTATTACCTTACAAGACTCATAATAATGTTTGGATTGTGCTCACACAATAAAATACTCAATCATATTATACTTCTAGCCAAAAGATTAATTTATCTTTCAAGTATCAAACAACATGCCCTTCGAAAAATCAAGTTAAAAAAATAGTGTCCATGGTTCAGTTAAGCCATGGGAATCGTTTTTTTGCAATTCTAAATAATAAAAAGTGTTCACATTAAAATGGCCACCATGCAATTTTTGCTTTATACGCAACACTGTTATTACCACTACGGATAATTGGTTTGCGTAATAAAATGTTTTAACCTCTAAAGTAAATATAAATCACATCAACTATCATCATAAATGGGAAATTTGAAAAAATAAAATTTGCAAAAAACATGCTACAGCCCCTTTAACAACTGTTTAAACTAGAAGAGCGTTTGCGGGACACCGCAAAAGCAGAGCAGCTCCGAAACTTTGGGTCTCGCCTTTCCCTGTTCCGCCTTCTCCTCAGCATAAACTAGAATAGCGTTTGCGGGACACCGCAAAAGCAGAGCAGCTCCAAAACTTTGGGTCTCGCCTTTCCCTGTTCCGCCTTCTCCTCAACATAAATAAAAAGGGAATTTCTTTGGACAATTTTTTTTTCATTTATTCAAGTTATTCTAACAAGTTGAATCATCACTGGGGTCACTTTTTACAACTTTGTTCTTAAAACCTATTTCTGATTTCAAAATTGGATCAACAGATTAACACGGCCTTAACCAATATCTCATGACCTTGAACTTGACCTTCAAGGTCACACCATCAATGAATTCTTTTCATTGTGTATTACAATCATGCAATGACTCAAAGTGTTCATTGTTAACAAAAGGCATATTCACAAAAGCACGCTTAAGTTGTGACCTTGCTGTGACCTTGACCTTTGACAGATTTTAGCAAAAACGTTTTCAAATCTTGGTCTTTCTCCATAGTTGATATATACCAAGTTAGGGCCTGATAGCACAGAAGTTGTTGAAGCGATTTCAGAACTCGTGACCTTGACCTTTGACCTTGAATATGAACATGTCAAAATCATCCACCAGGTTTATAAGAAAGAAGCTTTGTATATGAGGTGTTAATACCTTCTTGGGAAAAGGTTATTTAGTGATTTCAGAACTGGTGACCTTGACCATATTTCGTGACCTTGACCTTTAAAATTCAAGGTCACACAATCAGTGATCACTTTCATAGTGTATAACAATCGTTTAATGATTCAAAGTGTTAATAGTTGAAATAAGACATTTTCGCAAAAGCATGCTTAAGTCGTGCCCTCGCTGTGACCTTGACCTTTGACGGATGTTAGCGAAAACCTTTTCAAATCTTGGCCTTTCTCCAAAGTTGATGTACACCAAATAAGAGCCTGATAGTACAAATATTTTTCAAGTTATCGTGTTTACAATGATTTTTGTAGTGATTTCAGAACTCATGACCTTGACCTTTGACCTTGAATGTGAACATGTCAAAATCATTCCTGAGATTTATAAGAAAGAAGCTACAATATGAGATGTTGATACCTTCATGGAAAAAAGTTATTTAGTGATTTCAGAACTGGTGACCTTGACCCTATCTCGTGACCTTGACCTTTAAAATTCAAGGTCACACAATCAGTGATCACTTTTCATTGTGTATAACAATCATTTAATGATTCAAAGTGTTAATAGTTGAAATAAGACATTTTCGCAAAAGCATGCTTAAGTCGTGCCCTCGCTGTGACCTTGACCTTTGACGGATGTTAGCGAAAACCTTTTCAAATCTTGGCCTTTCTCCATAGTTGATGTACACCAAATAAGAGCCTGATAGTACAAATATTTTTCAAGTTATCGTGTTTACAATGATTTTTGTAGTGATTTCAGAACTCATGACCTTGACCTTTGACCTTGAATGTGAACATGTCAAAATCATTCCTGAGATTTATAAGAAAGAAGCTACAATATGAGATGTTGATACCTTCATGGAAAAAAGTTATTTAGTGATTTCAGAACTGGTGACCTTGACCCTATCTCGTGACCTTGACCTTTAAAATTCAAGGTCACACAATCAGTGATCACTTTTCATTGTGTATAACAATCATTTAATGATTCAAAGTGTTAATAGTTGAAATAAGACATTTTCGCAAAAGCATGCTTAAGTCGTGCCCTCGCTGTGACCTTGACCTTTGACGGATGTTAGCGAAAACCTTTTCAAATCTTGGCCTTTCTCCATAGTTGATATACATGAAATAAGAGCCTGATAGCACAAATATTTTTCAAGTTATCGTGTTTACAATGATTTTTTTAGCGATTTCAGAACTCGTGACCTTGACCTTTGAAATTGAATATGAACATGTCAAAAAAATTCCCCAGGGGCATAAGTAAGAAGTTATTATATGAGTTCTCAAAACCTTCTAGGAAAAAGTTACAGCGAATACAAAACGCGCCGGGGCGGCGGCGGTGGCGGCGACGGAAACTGCGCAAAAACTGATAGCAGCTCTGACTTAGTCGGAGCTGCTAATTAGAATAAGAGATTTATATTATGTAATTATAAACTGTTTCAAAAGAAATGTCTACACAAGATTTCAGCATTCTAGTGTTTTTTGTTCACTCAAAGTAGTAATAATATCCTGCTTGATAGTGATTTATGTTGTAGACTAAAAATTGCCAAAAATAAAATAATTTGCTTCAGCTACTTGGTAAGCAATCAACTAGTTATCTCCAAGAGGTATATTTGGGGTCATTCCTGTAATCTTACCATTGGACAGTTATCAATCAATTAATTAAGCTCCACCCATTTCAATTCTGATGACCAATAGATTTGCACTTGTTTGTTGTTGCAATTTCTCAGAGGTATACAAATTTTAGTTATTGTAAATATATAATGACTGCACTTGTTTTAAACAACTTTGTCAAGTATTTCAATTGATTGTAACTTAAGGCCAGAGAAAATTAAACTAAAACAAGTAGTTGTCACTAAGGTGACATGATCCCCCGCCGCAAATTAATATTTCAAAATTTAAAAGTAATGTCAAGATCAGCAAAATCGACTGTCAAACATGTCGAGAAAGTCAAAGCTCCACTGTGACCTTGAGAAAAATGTCAAGGTCACCAAAATCTAATCAGCCCTTTGTCTTTCCTAAGGAGGTGCATTATGTAAGATATGTTAGAATTCCGGTGAATGGTTCTTGAGATATCCCGCTGACAAGCTTTACATGTACATTAACCTGTCGAAAATTTTCAAAGTTCCGCTGTGACCTTGAAAATAATGTCAAGGTCACCAAAATCTAATCAGCCCGTCTTCTTCCCCAGAAGGTGCTTTGTGTAAGAGATAATGGAATTCCAGTGAATGGTTCTTGAGATATCCCGATTACAAGCTTTACATGTACATTAACATGTGGAAAATTTTCTAAGTTCCGCTGTGACCTTGAAAATAATGTCAAGGTCACCAAAATCTAATCAGCCCGTCTTCTTCCCTAGAAGGTGCTTTGTGTAAGAAACTAGATTAGCGTTTGCGGGACACCGCAAAAGCAGAGCAGCTCCGAAACTTAGGGTCTCGCCTTTCCCTGTTCCGCCTTCTCTTCAGCATCAATAAAATGAGAATAAGTTTTAACAAAAGTTTGTTCTTTATTCTTTAATCATCACTGGGGTCACTTAATTCACAAGTTTGTTCTTAAAACCTATTTCTTCTTCAAAATTTGATCAAAGGATTAATGTGGCCTTAACCAATATCTCATGACCTTGACCTTTGACCTTCAAGGTCACACCATCAATGATCACTTTTCATCGCGTATAATAATCATGCAATGACTCAAAGTGTTCATAGATAAAATACGGCATATTCACAAAAGCATGCTTAAGTTTTGACCTCACTGTGACCTTGACCTTTGACAGATTTTAGCAAAAACGTTTTCAAATCTTGGTCTTTCTCCATAGTTCATATACACCAAATAAGAGCCTAATAGCACAAAAAAAGTTTGAAGTTATCATGTTTACAAAGATTGTTGTAGTGATTTCAGAACTCATGACCGTGACCTTTGACCTTGAATGTGAACATGTCAAAATCATTCACCAGGTGTATAAGAAAGAAATTAAGCTATCTATATGAGGTGTTAATATCTTCATGGAAAAAAGTTACTTAGTGATTTCAGAACTGGTCAGCATGACCATATCTCGTGACCTTGACCTTTAAAATTCAAGGTCACACAATCAGTGATCACTTTTTATTGAATATCACAATCATGTAATGATATAAAGTGTTAATAGTTGAAATAAGACATTTTCGCAAAAGCATCCTTAGGTTGTGACCTCGCTATGACCTTGACCTTTGACAGATGTTAGCGAAAACCTTTTCAAATCTTGGCCTTTCTCCATAGTTGATATATACCAAATAAGAGCTTGATAGCACAAATATTTTTCAAGTTATCGTGTTTACAAGGATTGTTTTAGCAATTTCAGAACTTGTGACCTTAACCTTTGACCCTGAATGTGAACATGTAAAAATAATTTCCCAGGGGCATAAGTAAGAAGTTATGTATATGAGGTGTTGATACCTCCTTGGAAAGATGTTATTTAGTGATTTCAGAACTTGTGACCATGACCCTATCTCGTGACCTTGACCTTTAAAATTCAAGGTCACACAATCAGTGATCACTTTTCATTGTGTATCACAATCATGTAATGATTCAAAGTGTTAATAGTTGAAATTAGACATTTTTGCAAAAGCATGCTTAAGTTGTGACCTCACTATGACCTTGACCTTTGACGGATGTTAGCGAAAACCTTTTCAAATCTTGGCCTTTCTCCATAGTTGATATACACCAAAGAAAAGCCTGATAGCACAAATATTTTTCAAGTTATCGTGTTTACAAGGATTTTTTTAGCGATTTCAGAACTCGTGACCTTGACCTTTGACCTTGAATGTGAACATGTAAAAAAAATTCCCCAGGGGTATAAGTAAGAAGTTATGTATATGAGTTCTCAAAACCTAATAGGAAAAAGTTATAGCCAATACAAAACGCGGCGGCGGCGGCGATGGAAACTGCGCAAAAACTGATAGCAGCTCCGACTTAGTCGGAGCTGCTAATAATGGAATTCCAGTGAATGGTTCTTGAGATATCCCGCTGACAAGCTTTACATGTACATTAACATGTCGAAAAATTCAAAGTTCCGCTGTGACCTTGAAAATAATGTCAAGGTCACCAAAATCTAATCAGCCAATCGTCTTCCCTAGAAGGTGCTTTGTGTAAGAATTGATGGAATTCCGGTGAATGGTTCTTGAGATATCCCGCTGACAAGCTTTACATGTACTTTAACATGTAGAAAAATTCAAAGTTCTGCTGTGACCTTGAAAATAATGTCAAGGTCACCAAAATCTAATCAGCCCGTCGTCTTTCGTTGGAGAGCTATGTGTAAAATATGTAGAGAATCCAGGGAATAGTTATTGAGATATCCCGCTGACAAGGGTAAAATGACAAAGTCTCGTTGTGACCTTGAAATAAAGATCAAGGTCACAAACATCTGTAGGAACATTACTCTTCCTATGATGAACCCATATGCAAAATATGAAAAAAATTCAGTGAATAGTATTTGAGTTATTCCATTTCGTACGGACGTACGGACGGACGGACGCAGCCGAATACTATATCCCCCGCTTCGCGCTAAACACTCGGCGGGGGATAATTATTTCTATTTTTATTCAATATGTAAATTTCTTTCTGATATCTTCACTTTGGCGAAGTGTATAATTATTTATTAAAGTAAACTTTTAACTGAAATAATTTTAATGGTGGTTTTGTAATGCATACATACAATAAATATATATTTCATGCAATTTTTATCTTTAAAAAAAAAATATGGATGATTATTTCAATCACATATATTGACATGGGATGAATTTTTATATCTCAATTGTGTAAAATTAATATATTTCTAAATACCAATTGAATTAATGAGTGTGATAATTAAATAGAATAGGCATATTTCTAAATCACAACCCAAATTGACAACTTGAAAAAAAAAATAAGCTAGTGTTTATCAACCAACTGCAATTTCTTTAAAAGATAAAAATGGGCTATTTTTATATATTTAGACAATACGTACCAAACCCTAAGCTCTGGATTTTCAGTCATGTGAAGATATGCAAAAACTTTGTTGACATAAGACTCAAAATATTCAAAAAACATAAAAACTGTTAATTAATTAATGAAAATTAACCTGAAGTTTATATCTTTTAAAAAAATAATGTTGAATCTTACACCAAATGTATTAAATTGTTTATTGAAGATAGTAAGTAAAATTTACGAATGTAATATGTATTGTGTAAGGTATCAAATTATGGTCTCTGATATATATATTTATATTGGAACCTGCTCTCTCTGTTTAAAGTAATACAGGTAACACCACAGTCATTTAACACGATTTAAAATAACAATAATTTGAAAGATGATATTAATTTTGCAATCATATTTGACATACCTTAAGAAAAACATAGATCTTATCAAAACTAAATGTTTAAACCTTATTTCCTTGCCCATTCATACTGTTATAAACATATTTTTGTATGTTGTGCTTTTCTCAGTATTACATGAATGAATATTGTGTTGTGTATTATTTTGTACCGGAGAGGTATTTACATAGGCGTAATGCATCTTTACCAATCCATTAAATTTTTAAAATAAATATTATATAGACTTCTGGGCCGTGTTCAAGAGAGGTTTCAAAGTAATCGCTCAATTAGCGATTACTTTTAAACCTCTCTTGAACGCGATTGATCAATGTAGCGCTGCGTGTCCTTCAGGAGAGAATAAGCGCTACTTGAGCGCTACATTGAGCGCTACATTGAGCAACCAATGAGCGATTACCGTATTCTCGCGGGTATTAGACCAGGGGGCCCGGCAAACAAACATCTTGAAAACATGGGGGTGGGCTAGTATTCGAGAGAGACCCCAACTCATGAGACCGAATCCAAGATGGCGGCTCGTAACTAACATAAATAGGCAGGCATGTTACCGGCATAAAGAATATTGTACTTTGATGTTTTAAGTCTTTTAAACATAAACATGATATTATTAATATTCATTCATGTTATTTTTTTTATATATGATAATTATATTATATTTTGGTTTTTCAGAATTCTATGATCGGCGACTGCAAAAACCATGAAATCATTGCCATTAAATTTGTTATTTATGAATTTAATTTGTATGCCATGTGTTTGGTTTAAAATGGTGTACAATGAATAAAAACGATAACATTCTTGAGTTGCGTTGTTGATAGTTGTGTACGTAGCTGACAAAACAATTCAGAAAAAATTAAATGTTGGGAATAAAATTTAGCTACTCACGTCATCAAACATCAATGTAAGTTACACGTCCCGATTTGATATTCAACATTACATAGCTTAATTATGATGTTGTCAATAATGTTTATGTACGTTATTTAGTCATAAATTCCAGAACAAATATCGTAATTTGCTTATGAACTATTTACAATTCAGTGTTGGAAGCGTCAATGCATGCCGACTGAAATGGCTTTTTTTCAAAGGAAGTACAATATGATTGGTTGTTATATTAGTGTCGACCAATCAGAGCAGACTATCGTCATTACAGAATTCCCTTCCCGCAAGTGGGTGTCACTCTCTCACACACACGATCTGTCACTAGTCTACATCATGTTGTTTAGGATATTGTTTTGATGTTTTACTTCCTAACATAACATAAACACGATATTTATTTATGTAATTATGTTTATAAAATCGTAACTATATTCATTTAACGCACAAATACATCGTGTTTGTTTTTCAGGTGAGTAGCTACGATCAGCGAAGCCATGATACTCTAGTTACTTTTTCTGTGAAATTTGTTATTGCCTTTGAGTTAAAAAATTATGCACCATGGATTAAAATGATTACAATAAGCTGTGTTGTTGTGTTGTTGACAAAAAATCAACAAAATGTTTTCACTTTGAAGGTCGATTATTCAAGAACGAGTGCAGAATATAACGAAACAGATGACAGATTATTGCGTCGGAACGAATGGCTAATTACTTATGCGAACTCTCATTGGTGGATAAAAGGGTGTGTCATCGATTCAAAATCTCATTGGCTGATATATTTGGCGACTCATAGACATACGATGCTTACTTCCTGGTTCGAATCGAAGTATTTAGACACTTCAAAATGATACGAAAAGAGGACAAACACAGAAAATATTGCAAATATTTTATTTCACAACTATCTTCAAATCGTTTCCTTCAAGTGATTGTTTGAAAGACAAAAAAAAGTTTGTGACGTTGTTCGCTACAAGTATGGCGGTCATGACTAAACACGTGAGATACATTTTTGTCAGAGATAAATTACAGATGCCATTTTCTACTTGAATGTTATAATAACTTGACTGCATATCTATATTTTACTACCATATCATACAATGAAAATTCATTTAGCCTATTCATTTATGGTGTTTGATATTTTTTTAATAATTACGGTATCCTAACTGCACGAGACTTGACAGCTCGCAGGGAAGCACTAAGTTCATGTTGTGTTTTGATTTACGTACACAAATATAATTAATGAAAGATATAACCCAAGTTATAAAATAATATTATAGATATATGTATTGTATCCAATTAGTAAAATATATACGATAATTAAACTGTCAAAATAAGAATATGAACACATAACACAAGACGATAACATGACAAATCAAACTTTATTGTATGTCCGAGAAATGAAATCTGTGCATGAATGGAGACGTCGTTGGACCATGGAACATCTGGCAAAATGGGGGGTGGGCTATAACTCGGGAATAAGCCCAACAAGGACAACCCTCTGAAAAGTGGGGGTGGTCTTAGGCTCAAATATTGTCTTATACCCGCGAGAATACGGTATAAGCGCTCGCGGTTATGGACACGACCCTGTTTCACTCAGCTAAAGTCTAAACTCAAATCATAATCTTTCTTTACCATATCTTAAGTGCTAACATCAATTTAATCTGTTTTCACAATAACAGGACTTCTTTGGCAGAGGGCTCTTTTACCAAGGATTTTTTACCAATACTTTTTACAGAGGACTTTTTTCCCTTGAATTTACCACAGAGACTTCATATAATTATAATCTTCCTACTACCAACTTCACATGGATGCCTATCCGTAGCATTCCCACAAAGCCAGTGATCTTGTGCTCATTTGTGACTATGCTGCGGACAACAGGGACTCGGTAGTGGATATGTTACCGTAACATTTTCGGAAATGTTTGATGTTCTTACAGCCAACTGATACATCGTTGAAACAAATCCGCAAAGGCAGCTATCTTGTGCTCTTTTGTGGCTATACTGTGGACAACAGGGACTCTGTAATGGATATGTTACTGTAACATATTCGGAAAATTTTGATGGTCTTACAGCCAACGGATACATCGTTGAAACAAATCCACAAAGGCAGCTATCTTGTGCTCTTTTGTGGCTATACTGCGGATAACAGGGACTCGGTAGTGGATATGTTACCGTAACATATTCGGAAACGTTTGAGGGTCTTACAGCCAACGGATACATTGCTGAAACCAATCCACATGACCCATCCACACCATGTCCGGATCTTATCCGCTAGTGGCAATGGTAAAACTTTGCTCTAACTGCCTGAAAAGATGCTGTGGTGCTCCTGTGGATATATTGCCTAAACATATTTTCAGGATATTTTTTTTGTAGGGGTAAAGCAAAGACAATAAGAAATACTAAAGCAGTTAAACCCAAATCGGAAATCAATTTAAAAGAGCTCGATAAAGAAATTAAACGTGATTTAAATATTCCATTAAAAGATGAACCTGAACTTGATATCAAACCTGAAATCAAATATGAACTTGATGCGTTTCATTTATCGAGAACTTTTAATGGTTATTTAAGAACTTGGGAAATGAATTCTGATTACCGGTATAAAGATCTATTAACACTATTCAAATACACGAATAACCTAATTGAAGAAAAACTTACCGAAGAATTAGAAAAATTGACAAACATTAAATACCAATTAGCACTTAAAATTCATTTCTGTAAGGATGATGGGAGAAATGTTATAGATGCTTATTTTAGAAGCCCACAGGATGTATTAACTAACTCAAATGATATTATTTCATCTTTATCTAAATCTCAGCAAATCATACAAGAAAGGTTAGAAAAATTTACTTATAATGGCTCGGGTTGGGTGGCAAACCATATAGAAAGAATGTGGTTAGATGTAGCGAAATACAATCCATTGAAAGGTGGGTCTTACATAGATTTACCCAAATATTATAAAGATAAGAAGGCCATCATTAATGTAAAGAATATGGATGATAATTGTTTAAGATGGGCTTTGAGATCTGCCTTATTTCCAGCAAATTCACACTCCGACAGGACATCATCATATCGTGCTGATGATGGTCTTAATTTTAATGGTATAGACACTCCTACTCCAATTTCACAAATTAAGAAAGTAGAAAAAATGAATAATTTGGCTATTAATGTATTTGGGCATAATCCGAGTAATAATGGTTTCATTATTCATAGGAATAGTTCAGCTGATGAAAACATTACTAGAATTAATCTGTTTCTATTAGAGAAAGATGATAAATACAATTTTACATCTTAAAATTCTTTATGCGAGAACCAGGGATGAAAACAATATTTAGTTTTTGCCATGCGTTGCGCTGCGCTTCACGCGGGAGTCGTCAAGCTCTAAGCGGATCTGACGTAATTTCATGACGTCATGTGTGTGCGATCGCACCTTTGTCGTCACTTCAATTTCGGAAAACTTGGCGGAAGGACGCATCAAAATTGGTATTAAAAGCCTCCACCTCCCCAGCCTCCACCTCTTTTGTTCCTGTATTTAACATGTATGTATAGGGCGCTAATTTACCCTCACCTTTGGGGAATAAATTTGTCAATTACCCACAAATTGAAATGTTCAAGTTCAAATGGGTAAATTTTACGATATTTACTCATATTAATTATATATTGTGATAAGTGCCGCTCGAAGGCGGTATTCATTCCATATTTATGTTAATAAACTTGTCCGCTTTATGCGGGACTTTACAACAATTTCTCTTGACTTTTCTTCCCCATATAGAACTGGTCAGCCTCAGGTATTTCTCGGGTTTGAGGATAAATATCATTATACATGGATAAAGAATTTGAATAGACTTTTGCACGATTTTTGCGAAAGATGTCTTCATGGATATTCTAGAGAGAACCTTTTTCTACAGCACAAAGATGATTGTGAAGGAGTCAGTAAAACTGCTATTAGAATTGATATGCCTAGGGAGGGGAATAATAAACTCTATTTTAAAAATCATCAAAACCAGATGTCCGCACCTTGGGTTATTTATGGTGATTTTGAGAGTATTAATAAAAAAGTTCATAATGTACAGCCAGATAATAATCAAAGTTTTACTTATAAAACACAGGAACATGAGGCATATGTTTTTGGTTTTGTAGCGGTTAGGTGTGATGGTAAAACGATGGAACCTGTCATATATAGGGGGCCAAATGCAGCTGAGATGTTTTTACTATGCCTTCAAGAATATGAAGACACCATTAGGGAAGAATTAAGACATATAGAACCTATGATACCTATGACTGTGGAAGAATGTTTGCTACATAACTCATGCGGTACATGCTGGATTTGCGGTGGATGGTTTAATAACAAGTAAAGAAGCGAGTATAACTCACATACCCCCGCTTCTCCCTTACTTCAACAAATTTCATTATCAGCAAAAGACACATCTATAGGTCTATGTTCAATAATAAATTTGAAAATTAATTAAGTTCTAACTCTCAAAGGCACAACTAGGGATCATAGTTGACATGCGCATGAAATTTGATGAAGCTAGCATGAAGAGTGTTGGACAAAGGGTCCGCACAAAATGATTTCCTCAGTCACTTTTTAGTCACATTTCCATGGCAACCGTAAAAATCAAAATTCAGAAATAGTTCTAACCCTCAAAAGGCACAACTAGGGATCATGGTTGACATTTGTATGAAGTTTGGTGAAGCTAGCATGCATAGTTTTGGAGATCTGCTCCGCACAAAATGATTTCCTCATAGTCACTTTTTAGTCATGTTTCCATGGAAACCGAAAAAAATGAAATTCAGAAATAGTTCTAACCCTCAAAAGGCACAACTAGGGATCCTGGTTGATATGTATATCAAGTTTGATGAAGCTAGCATGCATAGTTTTTAAGGCTGGGACGGTTACACGTATACACGGTATCGTTTTGTGATGAGTGAATAAACGTTTACAGAATCATGTAAACGGTAAACGATTAAACGAATTGTCACGTGGTAGCAAAGTTTGCACATCACTGTGAAAATATAAAATGTCATCTTCTAAACATTAGGACGTTTCGTGGAAATACATCTTACAAACTTGCTCTCGTGTGCGTAACTCGCAGCCATTATTGAGCATCGATGAAGGGGTCATTTCAAAGGTTTTTGTTACAAATTAAATCTCTAGTGCTGTAACAAAATATTTTCACGTGTAATTTCCATTGCTTTGATTATTGTTAGAATGCCGTACCTATATAAAGTGTAAGATGAAAAGAATTTAAGATGTAAGATGACTACAAAGAGGTCATTCAAATGTATTTACGCTGACTGCCAAAACAACTCCATTATAAATGGTATACGGCCCCTTGCAGCCACTCAATTTGACCAATCAGATTCGAGGAATCACTTAGCACATGGCTGTGAGAGCATGTCAATTTGAGGGCATATTTTGGTCAAATCTCAGCAAATTTAATATGTTACCGTTTAGATTGTTTCATAATAACTATTTGGGAGCTATCATGACTCGTATTATGTCTGAATTGTGGATACAAACGCCAACATCAAGAGTTTCACCAGCGATTGTGTAGTTTGACTATATACTTGACTCGCCGATCGATCTGTGATGAATTGGCCGTTTTACGGGTATTTAACTCATGTCAATTTATTCGTGTAACATTCAAAAATGAAAAGTAACTAACATAGTTTGAATATTTTATTATTAATTCATGACAGAAAACATGTTGTCTGAAACGGGGATTTTTTCAAAAGTATATATGATATGTAATGTACTACATAATATAGCCTACAGTACACGTCGCTGCCACACATCTGAAACACAAATATTGTTTTAAAGTTGAACATTATCGTAAAATTATTTCTTTTTACTGACAACTGCATGTTTTTTTCTCAAACAGTTTGATAGGATATTTACGTCTCACATCAGTCACGTACTTGAACTTGCTTTTTATAACAATAATCAACACAATATATATGAGGTCGTGTACACGGCAACGTTTCGTTTTTTACCTTTCGTGTAAACGTTTACCAAATTTTGTAAACTTCCTAGCCCTAATAGTTTAGTTTTGGAGATAAACTCTGCACAAAATGACTACCTCACAGTCAGTTTTAAGTCACCTTTCCATGGAAACAGTAAAAATCAAAATTCAGAAATAGTTCTAACCCTCAAAAGGCACAACTAGGGATCATGGTTGACATGTGTATGAAGTTTGGTGAAGCTAGCTTGTTTTGTTTGGGAGATAAGCTCTGCACAAAATGACTTTCTCACAAAGTCACTTTTTAGTCACGTTTCCATGGAAACCAAAAAAAATGAAATTCAGAAATAGTTCTAACCCTAGAAAGGCACAACTAGGGATCATGGTTGACATGTGTATGAAGTTTGGTGATGCTAGCATGTATAGTTTGGGAGATCTGCTCCGCACAAAGTTTTGGGACGGACGGACAGACGGACGGAAAGAATGAACGCTATATACCCCCGCTTACGCTGTAAGGCGGGGGTATAATAATGATAATAAGTGGGAAAAAGTACGATATCACTGCCATATTTTGGGAAACTACCGCGGCGCAGCTCATAATAAATGTAATTTAGAACTTAAAATAAAACCTGAAACTATCAAAATCCCAGTAGTAATTCACAATCTTAAATTTTATGATGCAAACCTTATTATGCAGGCTATTTCTAAGGTTGATGGTGATATAAAATGTATACCTAATAATATGGAGAAATATATATCATTTTCTTTAGGCAACCTTCGTTTTATAGACAGTTGTCAGTTTTTACTAATGTCGTTAGATGCTTTGGTGAAGGCTAATGATAATTTCCCGATAACTGAAAAATATACTCAGAAACTCACACGACATTTATTGATGAGAAAGGGAGTATATCCATACTCGTATATGGATGATGTGGATAGGTTTGAAGAAACTGATTTACCACCTATTGAATATTTGTATAATGATGTATCCGAAAGTCATATAAGTGATGACGATTACAAACATTTGGATGTAAAACTTTAGGTGATTATCACGATCTGTATCTAAAAACCGATATTTTATTGCTATCCGATGTGTTCGAAACTTTCCGAAAGACTTGTTTGAAACAATATGAGTTAGATTCTGCGCATTATTTCACTAGTCCAGGTCTATCCTGGGATGCTTTACTTAAGAAAACTGGAGTAAAACTAGAACTACTAACCGACTATGACATGCATATATTTATTGAAAAAGGTCTTAAAGGTGGTATATCAATGGTGTCCAAGAGGCATGCTAAAGCTAATAATAAATATGTAGAGGGATATGATTTGAGTAAGCCATCAAACTATATTCTTTATTTAGATGCTAATAACCTTTACGGGTGGGCAATGAGTCAATGTTTACCTACGGGAGGGTTTAAATGGATACAATGTTCAGACCCTTCTATGGAAAAGGTTTCTTCCTACATTAGGAATATACCTAAGGACTCGAGTAAGGGTTTAATTCTCGAAGTAGATTTAGAATATTCTAGAGAAACTCATATTAATCATAATACATACCCGTTAGCCCCTGAAAGACTTAGCGTAAAACAGGAATGGTTGTCCGATTACCAAACTCAATTATTAGATGGTAATAGATTATCCGATGTAGAAAAATTGGTGCCAAACTGATAAATCTAAATACGTAGTCCATAACAGAAATCTTCAATTATATATTTCTTTGGGTATGAAGTTAACTAAAATACATAGAATTCTCGAATTTGATCAAAGTCCATGGATGGAGCCCTACATTAGATTGAATACAGAATTAAGAAAAAAATCTACTAGTGACTTCGTAAAAAACCCTTTACAAACTGATGAACAACTGTGTATACGGTAAAACTATGGAAAACGTAAGGAATAGAGTAGATGTTAGATTATTCAGGACAAATGATGAAGAACCATTAAGGAAGGTTATTGCTAGTCCCGCTTTTAATGAATTTAAAATATTTGACCACGATTTAGCTGCTGTTCATATGAACAAGTCTAGTATAAAATTGAACAAACCAATATACGTTGGTAAGAGTATACTAGACTTATCGAAACACTTAATGTATGACTTTTATTATAATGAAATAAAGAAAAAATATGGCAATAGGTGTGAAGTTTTATATACCAATACAGATTCTTTATTATTAGAAATAAAAACCGATGATGTTTACAAAGACATGAAAGAAAACATTGGCTTATATGATACCAGTGATTTTGATAAAGATCACCCATTGTATAGTGTTAAAAACAAGAAGGTTTTAGGTAAAATGAAGGATGAGTGCAATGGTGTACCAATTAACCCTTACGTTGCGTATATATATTTTACCATTTTTAGCCACTGTGGCGGAATTTACAGGCTCGCAGCTCGCAGCAGTAGTTTGAGCTTAGGCACTAACGAGCTCTGCTGGCAGAATTTCCAGGCGGCGATTCCGGTACCGTTTTTACGAAATATACCGCATCTACATGGCGAATAAGGACTATATACGGGCGTTCAATACAAATTCAAGTAGCGACATCCGTACACAAATGGCTAATTCACACCCGAAACTTTGAATGAATTTTCTATGATTTTTCGTTTTTATTCTATTACTTTAGAAAGATTGTCTTTAATTCGGGCCTCGTAACATCATAAATACCAAACGAAAAAAATCCATTTATATACGGAATTGAAGACAAGATGTCTAGCTTTACAATGATATAAAAATTATTAGAATGTGACCTTTGGTTATAATTCTATAGCTATGTAAAGTTTGTCTTTATTTCCACCTATAAAATCGTCAATACTTACAACATGTATGCGGCATTGCAAACGGTCGTTCATCGCACTTTTCCAAGAAATCATAATCTCGTACCAGTTGACAAATAAGCACATGTCAACCCAAATATGGTTATGTTGTTTGACTTTTCAAATAAATGCTAACCTCGAACCATAACTGATGAAAATATGTTGATTAGTTTGTGTGCCGTTTGGTTTCACATGCCTCTCAGAAAGGTAAAATTGTATCTTTATTTCTGTGAATAAATCTGCGCATTTTATATAGAATAAAAGATTATTCTTTTCGGTTTATTGTGATATAAAAATTATGAAAATGCATTCAGTATTTTAGCCGTGATAAATGTTTTAGAAGTTGTGAAAATCGCCGATTGTTTCAAAATTTATGAAGTGTAAACATGACCTTTTTCACGGCGCTTGCTGTGTCTTTATTATTTTTTTGAGATTTTCTAATTTTATATGGGAATGTAGTCCATTGTTTCCCCTTTATTTTGCCGTATTGTTTTTTGAAAACAAACAATTCGCTCACATGATATGAAGTGCGGGAGTAAGGCGATTTGCCGATTTTTTCCCCCGTCTCGCTAGATGCGAGGCAGATAACAGGTACGGGCGAGACAAACCCGAGGCAATACAAACACGTGGGTGAAAATAGCCCCAAGCGAAATAAGGCTTCGGAGCGGAGCACGACACAATTGGCCTTTTGTAAAGCTAATTATCGATGCGTTACGGGTCAACAATGCACACGCAATTTGGTGTGAATTTTACTTGATATTTCGACCGGACATTCACACAGACTCGTTATCGTGGCTATCTGCGAGATGTATGTAAACAAGTTTTCATGTGGCGATATACGGACACACTTCGTCTCGCATTTCGCCTGGGGGTCAAATATAATTATTACTGACCCCGGTAAATGCACTAAGTCCAACGTATGGGTCTCGCCAAGGGTTCTAACATTTTTCTCTATGAGCCTCCCGGATAATTACGGGACCCGCAAGTTAAGGGTTAATGAATATGTAGGATTAAGACCTCAGATGTATTGTATTAAAAAATCAGAAACTGAAATTAAGAGAGCTAAAGGCATTAAAAGGTATGTAGTAAAGAACCATACCAACTTTGAACAGTATAAAGAGGCATTATTCAGTAAGAAGACTTTTAAACATGAAATGAATTCTTTGAGAAGTGAAGGAATAAAATGTATGCAACGCGGTTTAATAAGACATCATTATCTCCATTAGATACCAAAAGATGGATTGCTAATAATGGTGTACATACATATGCATATGGGTATTTAGAAAAATAATCCTTATTATATAAATATCTACAGAGATGTCGTCCTCCGCCTAAATACATACCTAGACAAAAATTTTATATATCCGTGCCAAATGAAGTTCACCAAGCATATCTACTATTTCTACCACACGACCAAGTAAAAAGAAAGACTTATAAATATGCATTAACTGTGGTGGATGTTGCCAGTAGATATAAGGAAGCCGAACCATTAACTACTAAGAACTCTTCTGAGGTAGCTAAAGCTTTAGAAAAAATATATAAAAGAAGTCCCTTAAAATGGCCTAGTATATTTCAAGTAGATCCTGGTCGTGAGTTTATGGGAGATGTAACACAATTTTTATCAAAACATAATGTTAGAATTAGAAGAGGTGAAAAAGAAGCCCACAGAAGTCAAGCCCTAGTTGAGAGATTTAATAAGACACTATCCGAACGCTTATTCAGTTATCAGTATGCTGAAGAATTAAAAAATCCAAAGACAAGGTCGACTGAATAGGTAATTAGACTACCGGAAGTTATATCAGCAATAAATAATGAAGAGACTCGACTTATAAATAAGAAGCCTATAAATGCTATTAAATTGAAATCGGTGGTTTCTGAATCTTCTGCACCTTTGCTAAGAGATACAAAAATTATACACGATAGGGTTAACGTTAGATATTTATATCAACCTGGTGAGTTAGAAGGAGGTCAAGAATTTCGGGCGACTGACCCAATTTGGTCTCTTAAAATGTATCAAATTGATAGATATGTTTCTAAGAAAGATGAACCCACCCTATATTACTTGCAAAATGGACCAGGCAGAGGGTTTGTCAAAGAAGAATTATTAATTGTGCCGTCAGATACAGTTTTGTCACCATAATAAAGTATTATGTTATATAAATATATATAATTTTGATTATTAATTAATAATCAAAATGAGTTTTTAGTTGTTTTTTCTTAGTAGTATATAGTGGCAGTCCTGGATCAACGGATAATTACTGTCGAATTAGTATTGTAATTAACCATAAAAAATTTGGAGCATAAGCGGAATTCTTTTTATGTTTAATTACATACTTATTAGACAGAAATTATCCGTTGGTCCAGGGCTGCCACTATATACTACTGTAGATGGCAGAGTTTTGGAACTGTGCCTCCATACATTATACAACAGAAACAAGATGTTTGATTGGTAGCGGTTCAACACAGTTAGGATAATTGTTCTCTTACATATGATCACTTAAACATGCACATTTTATCAGTGTTTCCGTTCTCCGGTATATGCCGGCTTTTGGCAGTTAAAAAACGACCAGGACCGGTAAATTTAGAGGCTGTCGGTCCCTGTGTCCGGTAAAAATAAAAGTCTTATTTGTCAAAATTATAAACTTAGTTTTGTTTCTAAAGCCAAAGGTGATAACGCCTACAACATACACTCTAAAACACTGACAACGTTCACTTACAACTCGCTTCGAAAACCTATTTTTAGCATGCAACGCACATTGGTCAATACGATAATCATTCGGAACCTCTTGGTGTTTAATATAACCTCGAAGAGTACTGTCTTATTATGGCATTACGGGAACACACGAAACATTTACAATTTTTTTCCGAATGTTTATCACCACGTGGTTTACTGGTTAAAATGGAGAGCAGAAAGCAGACGACGCTTTCCAATTTTTTTTAAGGTACGCCTAAACGGAAAGCTGTCAATGAAGATAGTGATAAAAACAACAGTAACGAAAAAAATGATGACTCTTGTGCAAGTACTAGTGACAATTTAAAATCAAAACCAAGCAAAGTAAGAAAATTTAACTCTGATTGGACGTCTGAATTTCGATGGCTTAGATATGAAGAATCAAAAGGAGGAGTTCTCATGTACTGTAAGATCTGTGAATTGGCTGGTAAAGTGAATGGCTTTACTAAAGGTTGTTGCAATTTGAAAAAATCGGCTCTTAAAGAGCATAGAGAGAGTGCAGCGCATCATCACGCCGTTACAACTACTTACCAACAAAATGCGATGTCTGCACATTTAAATGTCGCCGATCAGAAAACTGACGAAAAATTAACTGCAATGTTACGAACTGTGTTATTCATGGCCAAAGAAAATTTAGCTTCGGTTAAATTTGCTAGTTTGCTCGAATTGCAAAAAGACAATGGATGTTTATCTTCAGATGGGGAAGTTTACAGTCACGCCGACTCAGTTGAAGAAATGGAGGAAGCTTTATTCAAAAGTACTATTGAAGATTTGAAACAGAAAATTTCACAGAGTCAGTTTGTTGGAATAATGATCGACGAAACGGTGAATGTGACAGTTGAAAAAAAACTTATTATGTTTGTGAGAATAGTGAATTCTGAAGGGGTGCCCGAAACGATATTTTTGGGAAATTACTCGGTTCATAGTGGAACGGCGGCATGTGTAACTGAAATGGGGCAAGAGGTCTTAAAGGAATGGGGCATCAAACTTGAAAATGTTATTGGACTCGGATCGGACGGGGCAAGTGTAATGACTGGAAAGAAATCTGGAGTTGGTGTTTGACTCAAAACTGAAGGTTGTTTCTACATGATTCACGTGCACTGTATTGCACATCGCGTTGCGTTTGCTTCAGCAGATGCGGCGAAAGTGTCGAAAACGGTCGGGGAATATCGCCGAACACTCAATGAAATTTACAAGTTGTACGAATATTCCGCCACGAGATATAATCGTCTGAGGGAATTGTCGAAAGTGTTAGACGATGCCGAATTTTCAAGTGTCAAACAGCCTTGCAGTGTGAACTGGCTTTCTGTAGGGAATGCTGTAAAAAGCACTAAAAAGAACTGGCCAGCGTTAGTGATCGAAATCGAGGAAGAGGCTGCCGATCGGAAAAATAGTGTAGCAGTCAATATTCAGCGTAAAATCAAGACTTACCGTATTTCCTTAATTACACGCCGGGCGTCTATTATTTTCAAACGGTCTACACCATAGGCGTCTTTTTGCGGCAGGCTTCTATTCAAAGCAGGCGTCTATTTCGTAATAATGCTTGTATTGACAGGCGACTACGATAGGAAGCAGCGATTATAAAATTTTAATTTGGTTTAACCGGCGTTTAATCAAGGCAGGCATGTATTGTTTTCAGAAAGCCCTGTGCAAGGGCGTCTATTCGAGGCAGGCGTGAAATTAAGGAAATACGGTACTCTTTTATTGCAACAACCTACATGCTCACTGATGTCCTACACTACATGGACAAACTTATTACAATTTTTCAGAAGGACAATCTGAATATTGGAATGATACAGCCAATAGTCAACGCTACTTGTGATTCTCTACAAGAACTGATAGAAAACCCGGGTGAAAGCGAACAGTATTTTCAACAGAATCTGAAAGACGGACACTTCAGAGGTGTCAAGCTGACCTATGCAGATGCGGCGTCTGTTCGTGCATTTAAAAACATGCGCACATGTTTCATCGAAGAACTTTGCAGTAATCTTCATGATCGATATCCTGAAGAAAGTTTGCACGTTATTTCATGCCTTGACAAGGTTTTGAATCCTGCTCGTTACCCACGTGAGGATATCGCCGGGTATGCCCGGGAATCCCTTGATCTATTAATAGACCATTTCACGATTGGACATGAAGAAAATGACGTCACTGACACAATCATCAATGGCGAAAGAGCAAGGCGAGATTTTACTCCGTTCAAGAGTACAATGGTTGGTCTTGGAACTTCTTCGTTGGAAACAAGTTGTAGGGCAATTCTGAGTGAAAACTATGCAGAACTATTTCCAGACTTTGCAGTTTTGGCCAAAATTGCAATGACTATCCCGGTAAGCAGCGTCGCTGCTGAAAGAGGTTTCAGCTTACAGAATCTCATTCACACAAGTAGACGCAACCGTTTGTCACAAGAACGCTGGATTTCATTGATGACAATCAACATGCACACGACAGACACACACATCGCACGAGCGAGAGACATTTTCAGAAAGAAAAAAAGGAAGCTGTAAAAGGTAAATAAACTCGTTTTATTCAATTTTCATGACTTATGTCATTTCTTACATTTTGTGACTGGCAGATTTCGTACATGACCGGTAAATATCGGGATCGCCGGACACTGTGTCCGGCATGTAAAAAACCCAGCGGAAACACTGTTTATGTCAAGTATTCCCAAAGAAGTTGTATCAAATTTATTTTCTTCTCTTAATTATCAATTTATGGAAACAAGACACAAGTGGTTGACGTCATTCATTGTGCGAGATGAGCCGAGCAGTGGCCCGTCAATCGGCATCATTTCTCTAAAAATAAACTATCATTCAGCTGTTTAAATGTATGGTGTAAAACCCAGATGTTCTTTAGACAAATAGATAACTAAGTATAAGTCATAACTTTTTTATTAACCGACTTTGAAGCTTAAATGTTAGCGTGAGCCCCGTCAGTTGCATTAAAAATACTATGGAAGCTGTATTTTGCCATAAATATTTTCAAAATATCATATTGTAGATCAGATTTTCGCGTCTCATTTCATTGTTAATCTTTGTAAACATGCTTTGTTTTAGCAAAGCTTCAATCAAATATTTACAAAATATATATCTATATATCAGTAAGCAATAAGTTTTAATTATAATACTTATTTTGTAGATTAACATCACTGTGTCCCATCTGCAAGAAACGCCTCGAGGTAGATGATAAGATCACCCGAATTCATGAAAAGGGTGCCAATGGAATCAATGCTGCTAGTATTAAAAGAGGAGATGACATTATTGTGTCTGTTGGGTATGATGTTCATACAGACTGTCATAGATGGTACACAAATCCTCGTGACATTGAGAATTCGCTGAAAAGAAGTACTGGATTTGATGTGTCACTTAAGAGGAGTGCAATAATATCTATGGGGCCATTTGATAGTAGACGTCACTGCCTTTACTGTGGGGTTTGTGTAGATGTAGGTGGTTCAGATTACAGTTCTGTTAAGACAGACACATTTACCAAATGACTGGGGTGCTACTGTCAAAGGTCGGATAGAATATTATGGTGGAGATCTGCATGCAGCAGACATTGTATATCACCATTCATGTGATGGAAACTTCAGATCTGGTTTTGATGTTACTCAAAAGTTTAAGGATGGATCTTCACCAAAGCGGAAAGGTCGGGTAGGCCCAGAAATGAGGATCAGGAGCAAGCATTTTCCAGATTGTGTTCATTTTTGGAAGCTAATGATGAAGACCAATTGACTATATCCGCTCTGGGGAGTAAAATGAAAGAATTTCTTTCTGATGAAGGTGCTGTTCAATACGGCAATCGATATCTCAAATGTAGATTACGGGAACACTATGGGAATTCAATTTACATTGCAGAAAGAGAAGGACTAGATGACATTGTAACAATGAGAGAGAAAACGTCTAAAATCCTTTGATCCTACTTCAAAAGTGTTGAAAATAGTGACGAGGCTACACAGAAAAAGTCTACCATTGAAGCTGCAGCGAGGTTTATCAAGAGCGACGTTAAAATGTCGAAAACTGTTGCACTTTCATTGAAGAATTTGATGCACTATGAGCTCAGCCCTTTCCCCACTGCACTTTTCGAGACAAGAAATGTATTTCGAAAGGCAGACGAGCCACAAAAAGCTCATGCCATCGCCGAACATTGTGGCAATGATGCATGTACTGAAATGACATTGGACCTTACTCCTAAAACTGAACATTATGTGCTAGATGGAGGGTCCCTACTACATCACCTACCCTGGAAGAAAGGGAACAGCTATGGCACAATAGCAGAATCATACGCAGATGTCACCATTCGACACTATGGTAAATCAACTGTCGTCTTTGATGGGTATGATGGAGGTCCGACCATCAAAGATAACACTCATCGAAGACGTGGAGGATGGAAACTTCACCCCATGGTAAGCTTTACTACTGAAACAGAATTCACAGGCAAGAAGGAAGAGAAAGAAACAAGCAAGGACTTATTGAACTGATTGCTTGCAAAATGAGGCCTAGGGAATGTACCGGTTCTGTCATTATGTCTCCTGCTGATGCAGATGTAGACCTTAATTTTGCCAAAGCTGCTGTTGAATCTTCCCGTGATAAATCAACCACACTGATAGGGGAGGACACTGACCTACTAGTTCTTCTTGTGTATTATGCTCAGACGAACAGCCAAGATCTCTATTTCCGATCAGACAAATCTGCTTCCTCAAAAGTAAAAGTATATGACATCAACAGAATAATTGCAATACTTGGAGGACTTTATATCACAGCTGCTTTTCGCCCATGCCTTCAGCGGGTGTGACAGTACGTCTAGGATCTTCGGGGTTGGCAAGAAGTCTCTCTTCCAAAACCTTGTGAACGGGGATTCTGTCATGCAGTATTGTGCAAATCAGTTTGTTACTCCGAATCAAAATAGAGATTTGATTGCAGACATTGGATTAAAGGCAATGTCCAATGTGTGTGGTGGAAAAAGTGATCAGTCTCTGGCATTCTTACGTAACAATACATTACAGAAAAAAATAGAGCCACTGGCTCTGAAGCTCATCAGGAATCATGTTATTAATTATCTCTAAGGAAAAGATTAAGATATCACATATCATATATATAAGTCATTGCCCAGTCATCAAATTTAAAAGTTATTATCAAAATTGGTTACACATTAATCCATATTCATTATAAATAATGTAGACCTTTGCAGTTTATTGTTTTACTTCTTATTTTTATTCTGGAATTATCAACATTTATTACATAATGAAAAAGAGCCCCTATTTGTTTCTAAAAATCCTGTTTCTCATAGGCTCATAGTTTCATAGGCTCCTTCTCAATATTTAATTCATAAATTCTATTGAGCATCTGAGTGTAAGACTAAATCAGTAACACAGCAGAGAAGTAACCTGAAACCTCAGTGTATTAGCTGCTGTTTGCATCTCTGCCAGGGAGTGGTCACTCCCAAAAACAACACCTGCAATTACACTACAATTGAGTACCTGGTTTGGAAGTGCAGGCAATGTGATAGATAACCTTCGAGTGCCTTAATTGGCAGCCCAGGTTGCATACTCCCTAGGGAGTTGAGAATGAAAAAGGAACGATGTTGGTCCTTACACCAGGGTAATAATGTGTGTAGCGCTTTTAGCATGGCCCTTTGTGTTGTGGATTCAGCGCCATATAAGTATCCTCATTATTATTATTATTATTATTACATGCAGACCCTGGACTCACAGCCAGTAAATTATATATTTTAAAGTTTGTTTTCCCCATCTTTATTTATTTTTCTTTATTGGAAAGAAGAGGTGGTATCACAAACTCATGTAGCTAGTTTTAATAGTCTTATCTTATTTCATCACCAGTCATATTTCACATATCTAATGTAAAATAAAACATTTCTTAACCCTTTTTAAAAATTTTCCTATGCATCCTGTCACAATATTCAGTTCACAGGCTATTCAATAGTTCTAATTTCACATTGATTAAATCAAACATGTCCATAATGTAGTATTACTCTTAAGCTGACATATGAAGTGCACATAAAATCTCATTATCTTCACAGCTCATTAAAACAGCTGTTTTAAGTGGTTACCCCTGTGATCCATATTTGGGGTCAAAAGATCACCAAATCTACAATTTAGAATCCCCATTGGCCAAAGAGTCTGTACATAACATTTCAGCTTTCTAGAGGTTTTGGGACTGGAGAAAAAGATGAAAAATGCTTTTTAGGTTGTGACCTCTGTGGCCCTTATTTGGGGTCACAGGGTTACCAAATCTACAATTTAGAATCCCTGTCAGTCAAGGAGTCTGTTCATAAAATTTCAGCTCTCTATGTTCATTGGGACTGGAGAAGATGAAAATAGCTTTTTAGGTAATGACCCATGTGGCCCTTATTTGGGGTCACAGGGTCACCAAATCTACAATTTAGAATCCCCATTGGCCAAGGAGTCTGTACATAAAATTTCAGCTCTCTAGAGTCATTGGTTCTGGGGAAGAAGATGAAAGTAGCTTTTTAGGTTATGACCCCTGGGGCCCTTATTTGGGGTCACAGGGTCACCAAACTACAATTTAGAATCCCTATTGGCCAAGGAGTATGTACATAAAATTTCAGCTCTCTAGAGTCATTGGTTCTGGGGAAGAAGTCGAAAAAGTGAAAAGTTTACGGACGGACGGACGCCATCCCATGCCATAAGCCCGTCGGGCCTTTCAGGCCTGATTAGCTAATAATTGTTATCACAACCTCCTTTGTTACCCCTGAACGTTTACCTCCAACTGCATCTGCAACCAAGTTTCATTCTCAATGAGTGAGTGTATTACCAATAAATGGTCTGGATGGGTCGAGAAAATGGCATAGACGTGAAAGACTGGGGGTGGAAAGAAGAAGATTCACAATTACTTCCAGTGATGTCAGACATGAACGCTGCTCCAAATGAGCTGCTTCATATCATTCGTTGCAATTGTAAAACTTCTTGCAGTACATCTTGATGTAGCTGTAGAGTGTATGGACTGCTCTGTTCACCAGCTTGTGGACAGTGCCAAGTGACTAATTGTCACAACCAGCACAGCAAGCAAGAAATACACACCGATGGGAGTCAACGAAGATGGATAACAATCAACCCAAATATTCAACAATTTTGTGATTTGTGCGGTCATTTTGAAGTCAGTAAACTATTAAATGACTCTACTGTATTTCTGTTGATTGCATTGAATTTCCTTGATCCAGAAAACCATGGGTTAGTTAGACACCAAAATGACATGAATTGTCGGAATATAAATAAGTTATAGCGAGTTTATTATATTGGCGACCATCTTGGATTTAACCCCTTTCCGATAACCAGATTTTGGTAGATTTTTAGTATGTTACTCTCCACATCAAATACTACCATAGACAGTTGATAAACAGTTGTCAAATGCCATATATCCAAGTCTACTATAGTAGTCCAGCCCCATGACTGTGTGTTATAATAGGAGCCTTTAATAATACAGTCTAGGTCTAACAAGCTCACTGAGCCTTGTACCTCACCAGTACTAGCTGAACAGATGCTAAGCAGTGCATGACTGTGTGCAAAACAAGAAAAATAGAGCCATGGCCTCTGTAGCTCATCAGGAGATAATAAGTGGGGTATGTTATGGAGTGGACTTTATAGCAATGGTCAGATAATGGAATGTAGTAATAAGAATCTAGGTAGTGAAACGATTAAAGCAGTTTAAAAATATTTTGTTGCCATAACTTTGCCAATCTGATATATATATGTGTTGAAAGAGCAACACAAAGCTTGGAAATAAATTGCTGGTACATATAATAATGTGGTGGAGAGATCATACTATTTTTTAAGATCGTACACACATTATATAATAATGAATAGACCGGGTACAATTCTTTGCATACAATTCACCACTGTCAGCTAAAATGAAAAAAAACTTTTTAGGTCATGACCCCTGCTAATTATTATCAAAATTGGTTACACATAAATCAACATTCGTTATGAATATCATACACCTTTGCATTATATTGTTTTAAAGGAGCAGTAGCACGTTTTTTCGCTCAAATAAGTTGATGAAATTAATTTGATAAATAATTTCACCAATAGTAAAACATCCTTCTCTCTTCGGAAAATAAAGTTTAAAATGAGTGTACATGTTTCGGTAAAGCCATGGGACTCGTTTCTGTAATACAAAATAATAAATTGTGTTCACAATAAAATGGCCGCCATGCAATTTTTGCTTTAAACGCAACATAGTTTTTACCACTATAGATAAATGGTTTGTGTAATAAGATGTTTTGCCCTCTAGAGTTTATTTAAATGACATAAACTATCAACATAAATGAGAAATTTGAAAAAATAAATTTGGCAAAAAACGTGCTACTGCCCCTTTAAATCTTAATTGCATTATGGCAATACCAACATTTATTACATAATGAATAGGAGCCTCAGTTTTTGAAAATCCCATTTCTCATATGCTCCATTTCAATACTTAATAAATTTGTGAATTTTTTTTAGTAAATTCTTTTTCACCATTTCTTATAGGCTCCTTTTCAATATTTGATAAAATGGTGATATTCTATGAATAAATTCTTTTTTTAGAGTCAGTGGAAGACTAAAGCAGTCTCATGCACAGTCTATGATAACACAGTGCTGCACAGTAGTTTGAAGTAACCTGAAACCTCTGTGTACATATCAGTTTTCATCCTTCTGCCAGGAAGAGGTCAACACAATGCAATTACATAACATGCAGACACTGGACTCACAGCCAGTAAAATTTATATGTTAGATGCAGTTTTTCCTACAATTAATTATTTTTCTGTACTGGAGAAGATGATGAAAATAGGTGGGATGTCACAATCTCATATAGCTACTTCTTTTATAGTCCTATGTTATCACCAGTCATCACTAGTCATATTCAGTTCACATATCTCATGTAAAATGAAAGAAATTAATTCCTCTTCAAGTTATTCCTTCAAAGGGTATTCAATAGTTCTCATTTCAAATAGATTCACATTAAACATGTCCATGATGTAGACATCTATCTCATTTCTTGTTCCTATTGAATAAAATTAACTGCAAAGTTAATAGAAAACTAAATCAGTTATAAAGTATAAAACATGATATAAATAAGGTGTACCAAATTGACTCGTACTGGAAATTCTCATTAATTAATTAACTAATTCTCCAAATAATTACACAATATCATGAGATATTAAAAAACTCCATTATTTACTCTTAAATTACAAAGAACATTATATTATATTTAATAAAACATTCTGTATTAAGTCTTTAGAATACTTTTAGACTTGTGTACCTTTATCAGCAAATTCACTTGCAAAATACAAATAATTACTCATATGTGAAATGTGAGACAAAGATAAAATATGACTTATAATTTTTGTTAGACCTCCAATTCTAAGTTTTTAATTCTCAATATCTCTTTTTCATCAGACATATTATATTCTCAAAGCACATGTTAGAACTCTCACATCAGAAAGATGAAATGCCTTTAACTCGGCTGTTTTCTTTAAAATTACCTCCCTTACCTACTTACTGATTGAAGTGCACATATAATCTCAGAAAGATGCTGTAAACTGAAATAGGCTTTTAGGTTATGATCCCTGTGACCCATATTTGGGGTCACAGACTCACCAAATTTACAATTTAGAATCCCTTACAGCCAAGGAGTCTGTACATAAAATTTCAGCCATTGGGACTGGAGATGAAGATGAAAATAGCATTTTAGGTCATTGCCTCTGTAACCCAATATTTGGGGTCTCACTGTCACCAAATTTACAATTTAGAATCCCCTTCAGTCAAGGAGTATGTACATAAAATTTCAGCTCTCTACGTTCATTGGGACTGGAGAAGAAGATGAAAATAGTTTTTTTTAGGTAATGACCCCTGTGAGCCACACTTGGGATCACAGGGTCACCAAATCTACAATTTAGAATCCCTTTCAGCCAAGGAGTCTGTACATAAAATTTCAGCACTCTGGAGTCATTGGTTCTGGAGAAGAAGATAAAAATAACTTTTAAGGTTATGACCCCTGTGACCCACATTTGGGGTCACAGGGTCACCAAATTTACAATTTAGTAGGGCTGTAACGATTCATCGATACCTTCGATACAATCGTAGCTTGGGAAGTTGTGATTATTGTATCGTGAGGTTCCTGTATCGTGATACACTAAAAATAGATTTCACTTACTTAAAAATAGAGCCATGGGCTCTGTAGCTCATCAGGATTTCATTGATTTACTATCTAAAGTTGAATATTTATGTTATTTAAGTTATTGTTTACAAGCAAAAGATAGGTTCTTAGATCATGACCACTGTGACTGTGAATCCCCATTGGCGAAGGAGTCTGCACACAACTTTTCAGCTCTCTAGACCTTTTGGAACTGTGAAGATGAAAATAGGTTTTTAAGGATGTGACCCCTGTGACCCCATTTGGGGTCACATGGTCACGAAATCTACAATTTAGAATCCCCATTGGCCAAGGAGTCTGCACACAACTTTTCAGCTCTCTAGACCTTTTGGAACTGGAGAAGAAGATGAAAATAGGTTTTTAAGGATGTGACCCCTGTGACCCCATTTGGGGTCACATGGTCACGAAATCTACAATTTAGAATCCCCATTGGCCAAGGAGTCTGCACACAACTTTTCAGCTCTCTAGACCTTTTGGAACTGGAGAAGAAGATGAATATAGGTTTTTACGGATGTGACCCCTGTGACCCCATTTGCGGTCACGGGGTCACGAAATCTACAATTTAGAATCCCCATTGGCCAAGGACTCTGCACAAAATTTCAGCTCTCTAGACCTTTTGGAACTGGAGAAGAAGATGAAAATAGGTTTTTAAGGATGTGACCCCTGTGACCCCATTTGGGGTCACATGGTCACGAAATTTACAATTTAGAATCCCCATTGGCCAAGGAGTCTGCACACAACTTTTCAGCTCTCTAGACCTTTTGGAACTGGAGAAGAAGATGAAAATAGGTTTTTAAGGATGTGACCCCTGTGACCCCATTTGGGGTCACATGGTCAAGAAATCTACAATTGAGAATCCCCATTGGCCAAGGAGTCTGCAAACAACTTTTCAGCTCTTTAGACCTTTTGGAACTGGAGAAGAAGATGAATATAGGTTTTTACGGATGTGACCCCTGTGACCCCATTTGCGGTCACGGGGCCACGAAATCTACAATTTAGAATCCCCATTGGCCAAGGAGTCTGCACACAACTTTTCAGCTCTCTAGACCTTTTGGAACTGGAGAAGAAGATGAAAATAGGTTTTTAAGGATGTGACCCCTGTGACCCCATTTGGGGTCATGGGGTCACGAAATCTACAATTTAGAATCCCCATTGGCCAAGGAGTCTGCACACAACTTTTCAGCTCTCTAGACCTTTTGGAACTGGAGAAGAAGATGAAAATAGGTTTTTAAGGATGTGACCCCTGTGACCCCATTTGGGGTCACATGGTCACGAAATCTACAATTTAGAATCCCCATTGGCCAAGGAGTCTGCACATAAAATTTCAGCTCTGTGGAGTCATTGGTTCTGGAGAAGAAGATGAAAATAGGTTTTTAAGGATGTGACCCCTGTGACCCCATTTGTGGTCACATGGTCACGAAATCTACAATTTAAAATCCCCATTGGCCAAGGAGTCTGCACACAACTTTTCAGCTCTCTAGACCTTTTGGAACTGGAGAAGAAGATGAAAATAGGTTTTTAAGGATGTGACCCCTGTGACCCCATTTGGGGTCACATGGTCACGAAATCTACAATTTAGAATCCCCATTGGCCAAGGAGTCTGCACACAACTTTTCAGCTCTCTAGAGCTTTTGGAACTGGAGAAGAAGATGAAAATAGGTTTTTAAGGATGTGACCCCTGTGACCCCATTTGGGGTCATGGGGTCACGAAATCTACAATTTAGAATCCCCATTGGCCAAGGAGTCTGCACACAACTTTTCAGCTCTCTAGACCTTTTGGAACTGGAGAAGAAGATGAAAATAGGTTTTTAAGGATGTGACCCCTGTGACCCCATTTGGGGTCACATGGTCACGAAATCTACAATTTAGAATCCCCATTGGCCAAGGAGTCTGCACATAAAATTTCAGCTCTGTGGAGTCATTGGTTCTGGAGAAGAAGTTGAAAAAGCGAAAAGTTTACGGATGGACGGATGGACGGATGGACGGATGGACGGATGGACGGATGGACGGATTGACGGATGGACGGATGGACGGACGCCGGACACCATGCCATGCCATAAGCCCATCGGGCCTTTCAGGCCTGATGAGCTAAAAATGAAAAGAAAACTAAGTGAACACTATAAAACCAGCTAGTGTTGTGCAGTAACAGTAACTACAGTAAGCATGAAGAAATCTGATTCATAAATAACTGTTTTAATCTTTGATTTTCGATCATCTCATAACACAAAATTTCCACCATCTTGAAAATTTCACAAAATATGCATGAAATTATACTTTAACCCTTACGTTGCGTATATATATTTTACCCTTTTTAGCCCCTGTGGCGGAATTTACAGGCTCGCAGCTCGCAGCAGTAGTTTGAGCTTAGGCACTAACGAGCTCTGCTGGCGGAATTTCCAGGCGGCGATTCCGGTACCGTTTTTACGAAATATACCGCATCTACATGGCGAATACGGGCTATATACGGGCGTTGAATACAAATTCAAGTCGCGGCACCCGTACACAAATGGTTGCTTTATACCCGCATCTTCGAATTATTTTTTTACGATTTTTCTTTACTTTTCTATTACTTTGTAAAGATTGTCTTTAATTCGGGCCTTATAACATCATGAATTTGGAGCGCGCTACTGAAATTTTTATATGGACTTGAAGACCAGATGTTTGTCTTTACAATGATATAAAAAATATTAGAATGCGACCTATGGTTATAATTCTATTGTCATCTAAAGTTTGTCTTTATTTCCAGCTTCATGAAATCAAAACTCCTGAGCGCGCATATTGCGAAATTTATATGTGCTTGTAGATAGTTTATTCCTCTTTACAATGACATAAAAATTATTAGAATACGACTTATGGTTCAGAAAATATAACCAACCAAAGGAGAGTGACGCTACCCCGACAGTACCACGTGAATGGTCCCGACGCGCACCAATTTACTGGCACTGCTTGGTCCCCCCGGGACTGTGCTAATTACAGTACCGTTACCTCCTCGAGACCTCCTCGAGACCTCCTCGAGGGTGCCAGAGCCGAGCGCGCGTGGAACTAATGGGTACTAATGAGCACAGCATACACTAATCACCGCGGCGAACGCAATACATGTTGCGCGGTGTAAAGTTTGTCTTTATTTCCAGCTTTATAAAATCGTAAATTATTTCGCGCGCATGCGAAACACGTATGTACTTGAAGACAATTTATTCCTCTTTACAATGATATAAAAATTATTGGAATACGTCAAATGGTTCGCAATATATGAAGAGCGTAAGGAAGGCACCCCCAGTACTTAGAAAATTCATTTTTGAAAAACTAACTTTTTGCGACATCTGGCGCATCATTTGCCGCATGTTTATTTTTCGCTGCGCATATACATATGATACATGGAATTGAAGACAATTTATTGCTCTTTACGATGATGTAAAAAGAAAAAAAATGCGCAACTTCGTTCGGAAGCTATAGCGTGCCAAATGAAGGTACCCTCGGTACTTTGAGGCAACTTTTTGACTATCGCGCATATCGGGGCACGTGCCGCAACTTTAGTTTTTCGTGCGCATGTATAAATTTTATATTGAATCAAAGCCGAATCTTTCCTCTTTACCCCATGTAAGTTTTATGAAAATCGGCCACCCGGTTCAGCATTTATGGGTGTTTTTTTATGATGCGGTTCTGGCTGAACTTCCAATGAAAGCTCGCATTCACTTTCTCTGTCTCTTTGATAAAATAAAGAATATTTTATTTGCAATGACATGTATTACAATGAAATTACAATGCATTTATGTACAAATATACACAATATTTACCTGCGGTTGTGCGCAGAACAGCTTTAGGGACCTAACAAGGTATGTATATAATGTGTATATACTAGTCCACACTTCGGCTCTCTTTACTTTCAATTTTCTTCTTCTTCATTCCCTTCTTCATTTCTTTCTTTTTCCGTGGCAGTGATGTAAGCCCTGGAATAGTCAGTGGCGGTGTGGTACAGTTTGAAGCATGGTGCGGCGCACAGAGAAACATTACAATCTGTACATTCATAAGAAGACTCTCTGCCTACTCGTTTTTTCTTCCTTGCTGGCCCATTGCCTTCTTCAATCTGTTTTGCGAGGACGGCGCGTTTTGCCTTAGAGCATACCACACACATCCTTGTGACGTTTTTCTTCCTTCCGACAGGCTCAATCTTCGTCGGAAAGTGACGTCCATGAAGACGAGTGACACTCTCGTCGCTCGTGCTCGGCCGACCACGGGGACGTCTGCAAAGTGATGGAACTTGTTCCTTGTCCGCAAATGTTACTATATGTTGCGCCAAAGCCTTCCTGTATTCCCGACTTGTTTTTAGAGGTTTATCTTTGCTATATTCTTTATAAACGATGTAAGAGTTCAACATGGCAACGTTGAGAACGTGAAACCAAACCCGTTTCCACCACTTCAGGGTCTTCACTCGGAACGGCGTGTACGACAACATCTGGTCGGCCCGATCAACACCTCCCATGTACTTGTTGTACGTTGTTACAATGCGCGGCTTGAGAACTGGTTCCCCTGTTGCCCGGTTCTTCTTCCCTGTTTGTTCAAGTTGTGTATCTTCAACAGTAGACATGAGAAGCACTGATTTTCTATCTTCGTAGCGAAGAACGAGTAGGCCATGGTTGTGAGAAACTGTCATGTCCCCTTGCTTGGCTTTCTTTTTAGGTTTCTTGACTGAATCAGGAAGTCCCTTTCGATTGGCTCTCAACGTCCCCGTGGCACCTATTCCCCGCTCCCACAAATTTATGTACAGATTTGTGGACGAATAGTAGTTGTCCATAAAGATGTGATGCCCCTGTCCAACGTAGTCGTTCACCAAGTCCATGACTACATCATAAGTTTTGCCACCTTCAGAAACCGGTTCATTCGTTTTTCCAGTGTAGAGTTTGAACTTGCAAACGTATCCGTTGTGCGAGTCACACAACATGAAAGCCTTTATCCCATACTTCTTAGGCTTGTCGGGAAGATAAACTTTGAAAGATAAGTTACCTTTCCAGGGCACCATGCCCTCGTCGACTGAAATGTTTTGATGCGGTTTATACACTCTTGAAAAACGGTGAACTATCCGGTTATACAAGTGTCCCAGTTTATTTATTGGTGAAAAGCACGGGGTGTTACGGCCCGGCATCCTCCTGTTGTCAGCCAAGTGTAGGTAGGTTATAAGAAGCCAAAACCTGTCTCGGGGCATGCACTTGGCGAAGAAAGGCGTTGAGGTAACATCACTTGTTGACCAGTAATCAGCAAAGTTTCTCTGCACAACCAATGACATGGCAATTGTCATGGCTACAAATACCTTCATCTCTTCTGCATTAGTGTCTTGCCACTGTTGCATTCTTGAACGGGGTCTTAGAATTTTGTCCTCCATTGCTTGTTTGAAATATCTATTGGTTTCCGTTGCCATATCCTCATAGTCATCATTATGTATAAACAAATTGAAAAAGTCAATAGGTTCAGGGTTCTCAGGAAGTTCTATGAACTGGCGCAACCCAGTTTGACCAGTGAAAGGCAAGTTTACACGTGGCCGCGGACCATCCACCCACTCATCAAACGTCTGTGAATTATCATGATTATATTGTGGTATTTCGGCAAACTCCTCCTCAAAACCACTAAAGTCTTCTTCGGTGGAATTACCGGCGGCTAGAATCTTTCTGGCAATCTCTGTCTCTATATCACTCAGAGCATCTGTGTCACCATGTTCACTATCTATTACAGTGTCCCGATCATATGCATCATCACTGTCTAAACCACTGCTACCATCACTGTCAGTTGACTCCATATCAGAGGCTTCATCAGCATGGATCTCGTTGATGAAGTCGTCGTCGCTTGTAACGGCTTCAAAGCTGCGTGTCCTAGTATGCAACGTCCTAGGCCGTCGCAGGGCCTTGCGTCCACGTCCGCGCAGCATTCTGCTTCAACCTGTAAATGATTGAAAATGCGTTAGATCATTGATGTATGCAACATATAACATGTGATTAGAGACAATAAACATACAGAGATAATGAATGTGAGCTTCATGGACGTTCATTTGCCAGTTTCAGAACCTCCCGGCGCATCTAGGACGACTGCGCCGCAAGCGCCGACGGCTTCTGACATCGCGCCGATTTTTCCTCGGCGACGTGTAGCACCGGGCGCGAGGCCCGGAAAAAAAACTACTATGTCAGGGAAGCTCGGGTTGTCAGTTGCCGAATGACTTCTCTTTTCGAGAAGCAGAGCATCCAAGGAGCGGTCTCTCGAGGCGGAGCCCGGACCCATGGGAGCATACTCCCATGCTCTCCGGGAATTCCCGTCCCCGTCTTCCGCGGCGGACCCCGGATTCAATCGCGGGACAGGTTTCCCATGTTCTCTTTTGAGAACGAGAGACTCCGAGGAACAATCCTATGGGACGAACCCCGGATTCTATTGGGAATGGGTTCCCATGCCCTCTCGACATATATAGCAGAAACCTTCATACCTCGGAATGACACGAACCTTTATTTCAAAGTAGAAACAAAAAAATAATTTGCACAAAAAGTTTGGGGGGTGGCGACCAAAAGCGGGGGGGTCCGCGCACCCCCCGGTAGATATTTATACTTGTGGGTCGGTCCCGAAGATGACGGACCACGCCCATGTTCATGGGAATTTTTTCTCATTATGTCATGGCGAATCCCGTCGGAAATTCCCCTGCTCACGAAAAAACTAATACCTAAAAAAGTAATTGTGATACAAAATAACTTTGGTAATAAAAGTGGTGAGGAATCAACTTCTCCATCTGCTCAGTTCAGTCCGCTACACATATAAATAATTCTTCAAATCTTATTGAATGAAACGTCTTTTATTCAATAATGTAAAAGATAAAATAATAAATTCAATTCAAATGGTTTGGAAAGGTGCGCCCTCGCATTTGAATTTTAGAAATAAAAACCTTTCGCAAATGGCATCAGTAACAAAAATGTTCACGCATTTTTAGAAACTCCGAAAAGTGAAATATTTTCCTGAGAAAATATTCCCACGAAAAGGCTTTTCCCCGAGCGGCTGGTCCCGTACTCAAATATATTTTCACTTTTATGTTATAATTTTTTTTCCAAAACTGGAAACAAAATTCCGTCATGACAGTTGTTCATCGTTTATAAAGCTCTATATTTGCGTATCAAAATAACAGTATTTTAGTTATATATTATCATACTTCTTCACTTATGCGTACATCAATATTGCGGCTCTTCGCGCATGCATAGTTCTTCCCAAAAACATGCGCATTATATCTGGAATTAAAGACAATGTTTTTCTCTTTACAATGATGTAAAAATTATAAAAATCGGACTTGCGGTTCAAAAGTTATGAAGTGCGAAAATTATACCTTTTGGCGCGGCGCTTTGCGCATGCAGAGTTCTTCCCGAAAACATGCGCATTATACATGGAATTGAAGACAATGTTTTTCTCTTTACAATGATGTAAAAATTATAAAAATCGGACTTGCGGTTCACAAGTTATAAAGCCCGTAATGATGGTATATGCTAAGAGCGCCACTTATTCAAAGCCGAATATCACCTTCTGCGCGACACCTGGCGCATCAAAAGTTATTGCCGAAAATACACGTATTTTATATGGAATTGAAGACAATTCTTTTATCTATATACTGATAAAAAAATTATGAAAATATCCCAAGTAGTTTCTTAGAAATAGAGCGCCGAGGCATGTTGGGGTAAATGCGCCACATGTATCAAAATTCAAAAGTGCGAAAGTCGGCTATCTCTGTGCGATTGCTGTATTTTCAGTTATGTTAGCGCAATTGCGATTTTTATATGGGAATAAAGGCCATTCTTTCCTCTTTATTTTGGTATAAAAAACAATGAAAACAACCAATTGGTTCATATGATACGAAGTGCGAGAGAAAGGTAGCTTATCGCAATATCTTCCCGTAATTAGAAGCTATCTGCCCATGTGGCGAGATGCGAGACAGATAAGCATAGGCTATCTGCCCATGTGGCGGGATGCGAGACAGATAAGCCTGTACGGGCCTATCTCACCCCGGGGCAGTGCAGACACTTAGGTGCTAATTAGCCGCCGGGCAGTGTAGCCATCGGAGCGAAGCAGGACAAAATTGGCCTTTTGTAAAGCTAATTATCGATGCGTTACGGGTCAACAATGCACACGCAAATTGGTGTGAATTTTGCTGGACGTTCTGACCAGACACTGAAGAAAGTTTTATTCTCATTGCGGGCTGCGAGGCATAAATACAGCCATTCTCATGCAGCGAGTCGCGGAAACAATCGACTCGGGACCCGGTATGGAGGCTAGCCCAGTACATAGACAGGCGTGAATTCTTCTAAGTAAGCGATCCGGGATCCGTACTGGAGTACCTACGAATCGCTTATAGCCCGCCCGGATTATTCCGTCGCCCGCATGTTAAGGGTTAAACAATGTATCGTGATACATTCTGTATCGCCTGTCTGTATCGTGATACATATCGTATCGTGAGATTTCCCATGATACTCAGCCCTACAATTTAGTATCCCCTTCAGCCAAGGAGTCTGTACATTAAATTTCAGCTCTCTGGAGTCATTGGTTCTGGAGAAGAAGTCGAAAAAGCGAAAAGTTTACGGACGGACGGACGGACGGACGGATGGACGGACGCCATCCCATGCCATATGCCCATCGGGCCTTTCAGGCCAGATGAGCTAAAAAAGTGAGCATGGCTCACATACCCCCGCCATCCGCTATCCGTCCATTGAGAATTATAGATGTGAAGGGTACTATGTTTAAAAAACAGCTTCAAGCATCATAATATAGTCCAAAATAAGTTTAGGAACTGACTGTTATTACAAAATTTCATTCACCCAGATGTAATATTTTTCAGGTAACTTAATTTTTCCAATTACAGCATCACACCAGTAATTTGCACAAAGCTCAATTACAGATTCAAGGGCTTCATAACTCCGTAAAAAATAATATTTCGGAACTGGACTGTGAACTCAATGAAGAGTATCATCTGGACTTCCTACATCTTAAATTTCATTCACCTAGATGTAATAGTTGCTGGGAAAACCTGTCCCCATTGGAGCATCACAGCTCTTTTGGTACTAATTTAAATTTTGGATTCAAGGGCCATAACTCCGTAAAAAATAATATTTCGGAACTGGTTTTCGATCTTGATGAAGAGTATCATCTGGACTACCTCCATATTAAATTTGATTCACCTAGATGTAATAGTTTCCGAGAAAACTTGTCCCCATTGGAACATCATAGTTCTTTTGGTACTAAGTTAAATTTCAGTTTCAAGGGCCATAACTCAGTAAATAATAATATTTTGGAACTGGTTTTCGAACTTGATAAAGAGTATGGTCATGAGTACTCACAACCAAAATTTCATTCACCTAGGTTGAACAGTATCCGAGAAAACTTGTCCCAATTGAACACAATAAAACTAAGTCCAAAATGTGACATTTCCATGGAAACGACAACAAATTTAAATCTAAGAAAATTTAAAATTGTCTGCGCGATAGGAAGAACATGGTTAACCACTGTACAAAGTTTGGTTGATGTACCTTTGACGGTTTTTGAGAAAATTGATCGGATGGAATGACGGACGGACGGACGGAATGACTTCGTAGCTGGGGTATAATAGGGGGCCTTTATTAATACACTCTGGTAGTGGTGCTATGCCCTGTGGAACATGAGATCATTATATAACATGTAGCTCTGATTACATTAATTTAGTGGTTTCCACTTCACTCAATGCATATGCTGGACCATGGGACAGTTTACGGGCTTTAATCTGGGAAATTGTAAGAGAAAAGAATAAAAGCTATATTTCAGTTATTTTTTGTGTCACTTATACAATATTTGGAGCGTTTGAAAGGTCATGGACACTCAACAATTTATCATTACACTTAAAGGAAGAGAACACTTTATTTTTAACTATTGCCATGCCTTCTTGGTCTTTTTGTTCTTGAGAAGAAGATAAAAATAGGTTTTTAGGTCATGGCCTGTGAGACCCTCATTTGGGACGAAAGGGTCACCAAATTTACAATTTAGAATCTCCATTGGTTAAAGTGTCCGCACACAACATTTCAGCCTTCTTGATCTATTTGTTCTAGGGAAGAAGCAACTTCCCAATGCAAGGCATAACTCTTGCCAGTCTCCATTACTGGCTGATTTAGGCCTTGCAGTATTTCCTTAAAAAATCTGTGTTTAGAAATCCAGGCCCGCTATGCATTTCTGGTGCAGCTTTTCACTGTCTTGACACAACAAAGTGAGGGAAATACCGCAAGGGTTAAATCATCCAGTAATGCAGACTGGCAAGAATTATGCCTTGTGTTTGGAAGTTGGGGAAGAAGATGAAAATATTTTTTTGGTCATGGCCTGTGAGGCCCTTTTTTGAGGCCACAGGGTCACCAAATCTACAATTTAACATCACCATTGGCTAAAGAGTCTGCACAAAACATTTCAGCCTTCTAGGTTTTTTTTTCTAGAGAAGAAGGCGAAAATATGTTTCTAGAGAAGAAGGTGAAAATAAGTTTTAAGGTCATGGCCTCGCCGCCTGTGAGGCCTTTATTTGGGGCCCCAGGATCATCACATCTACAATTTAGAATCTCCATTGGCTGTAAAGAGTCTTCACACAATATTTCAGCCTTCTAGGTCTTTTCGTTTTTGAGAAGAAGATACAAATATTTTTATGGGGTATGGCCTGTGAGGCCTTTATTCCCACCCAAGGGTCACCAAATTTACAATTTAGAATCCCCCATGGCCAAGGAGTCTATACATAAAATTTCAGCTCTCTAGAGTCACTGATTCTAGAGAAGAAGTCGAAAAATAGAGCCATGGGCTCTGTAGTTCATCAGGATTTCAATGAGTTATTATCTAAGGTTGAATATCGAACTTATATCAAGTAATACATTGTTAACAATAAAAACAAGAGAATTAGTGAGCACAGCTCACTCATGATACCCCCGCTTTTAACATTGGTCAAAGAGAAATGTTTGAAAATAGCAAAAGGGCATCAATGTTTAAACTTTTGCATGAACAGACCATTATATATAAGTATTATTATAGCAGAGTAAGTATTACACTTGTAAGCATGTTTTAGAAGTAAAAGTTGAACAATTTGAAAAATGGCATTAAATATGCAAATGAGGGTATGAAACATACAAATATGCAAATGAGGGTATGAAATATAAAAATGACAGATGTACACATCAGTGGTTTCGTAACATTTGAACAATTAGTGTCTGAGTTATGAGTGGAACAAAAAGTGTGAATGGCGAAGATGAAAAACGGAGAAAATTTGCATAAATTATGCAAATGAGGGTATGAAACATACAAAAGGCAGATGTACACATCATGGTGATTGTACATATCAAGTTTCGTAACATTTGAGCAACTGGTTTCAGAATTATGAGCGGAACAAAAACCGGATGGACGGACGGACGCACGGACGGACGTGCTGACCGCAATATACCCCCGACTACTTCGTAGCGGGGGTATAAAAATAGGTTTTTAGATCATGACCCCTGCGACCCACATTTGGAGTCACAGGGTCACCAATCCTACATTTAAGAATCACCTTTGACCAAAGAGTCTCTACACAACATTTCACTTTTCTAGAGCTTTACATACTTGAGAAGAAGATGAAATTGGTTTTTAGGTCATATTGGGGTCACAGGGTCACAAAATCTACAATTTTGAATCCCCATTGGCCAAGGAGTCTGCACTCAACTTTTCAGCTCTCTAGACCTTTTGTAACTGGAGAAGGAGATGAAAATAGGTTTTTAAGAATGTGACCCCATTTGGGATCATGGGGTCACACAATCTACAATATAGAATCCCTATTGGCCAAGGACTCTGCACACAACTTTTCAGCTCTCTAGACCTTTTTGAACTGGAGAAGGAGATGAAAATAACTTTTTAAGGATGTGACCCCTGTGACCCCACTTGGGGTCATGGAGTCAAAAAATCTACAATTCAGAATCCCCATTGGCCATGGAGTCTGCACTCAACTTTTCAGCTCTCTAGACCTTTTGGAACTGGAGAAGAAGATGAACATAGGTTTTTAAGGATGTGAACCCTGTGATCCTTCTTGGGGTCACGGGGTAAAAAAATTTACAATTCAGAATCCTGATTGGCCATGGAGTCAGCACACAACTTTTCAGCTCTCTAGACCTTTTGGAACCTGAGAAGAAGAAGGAAATAGGTTTTTCAAGAATGTGACCCTATTTGGGGTCAAGGGTAAAAAAATCTACAATTCAGAATCCCCATTGGCAAAGATGTGACCCCTGGCATCCCACTTGCGGTCACGGGGTCACCCAATCTACAATTTAAAATCCCCATTGGCCAGGGAGTCTGCACACAACTTTTCAGCTCTCTAGACCTTTTGGAACTGGAGAAGAAGATGAAAATAGGTTTTTAAGAAAGTGACCCCATTTGGGGTCATTGGGTAAAAACATCTACAATTCAGAATCCCCATTGGCAAAGGAGTCTGCACACAACTTCTCAGCTCTCTAGACCTTTTGGAACTGGAGAGGAAGATGAAAATAGGCTTTTAAGGATGTGACCCCTCCAGACCTTTTTGAACTGGAGAAGAAGATGAAAATAGCTTTTTAAGGATGTGACCCCTGTGACCCCTCTTGGGATCATGGGGTCGAAAAATCTACAATTCAGAATCCCCATTGGCCATGGAGTTTGCACACAACTTTTCAGCTCTCTAGACCATTTGGAACTGGAGGAGATGAAAATATGTTATTAAGGATGTGACCCCTGTGACCCCATTTGGGGTCATGGGGTCACACAATCTACAATTTAGAATCCTTATTGGCCAAGGAGTTTGCACACAACTTTTCAGCTCTCTAGACCATTTGGAACTGGAGAAGAAGATGAAAATATGTAATTAAGGATGTGACCCCTGTGACCCCATTTGGGGGTCATGGGGTCACACAATCTACAATTTAGAATCCTCATTGGCCAAGGAGTCTGCACATAACATTTCAGGTCTGTGGAGTCATTGGTTCTGGAGACGGACGGATGAACGGAACGACGGACGCCGGACGCCGGACGCCATGCCATAAGCCCATTGGGCCTTTCAGGCCTGATGAGCTAAAAACAAAACAAATGATACATTACAGTACTATAATATCACAAAATACATATATATATATATATATATTAATTTTGACCAGGAAGCATATTTCTTAAAATTGTGGTCTAGCTATTCCTATGGTATTTAGATCAAATGAAAGGACAATTTACAACTTTTCTCTAAATATGTTCAATTATTTATGTTGATTCTGCTTGCATTTTGAACTGTATACTTATTTGTATGGTCACCCTGGAAACAATGGAGAGAAACAAATGTTTTATTTTCCATTTTGTGGTATAACAAGCACCTTTGCTGAAACTCCGATGTCGTATATTACGGATTACTGTGATCAATCTGGCGTAAAAATGTATTTTTGTATGTAATTTTGCATGGGCGGGTATGGGGAAAATTCCTGGATCCGTCCCTGACATACATTATATTGACCAGTAATGCCGCCTTTAAAATTTGTTAGAAATCTATATATATATAGTTACTTTATTCTGTCCATATGATCAATCTAAATATATATATATTAGTATGCCTGATTGAAACGAGAGCAATATAAATAACGTTCCATTTTTATTTGATTAAGATATTCCTGCTTGCTTTGTTTCAAAATCAGAAATGAATTTCAACACACATAAGAGGTCATGATTACACAATGTGACATTAAATATGTGCCCGACCATTGGGCTGGTAAGGTTTACTTTTTGCCAGCTCGCAACAGAAATGACCGCGTCTTGGGCGTTTGGGCGGCCGGCAGTTGTTTCCTCCACAGTAAAATGCGATGGTCCCCTATAATGTTTTAGTCAATGTGCTTTTGTCAACAGTAGTGCTGGAGCGATTAATCGTAGGATCGGTTGATCGATCGATCTAAGTGAAATAAACGATTGTCGATTACTAATAAACTGCAGATCAATAATCGAAAATAATCATTATTGGGATGCATAAACAATAAAACATTTCTTTCTACCTTGTAGTCATGTTTTCTTTACTGAACATTATCTAATCTTGTCGGCGTACTTCTAAATCGGAAGCTATTCTACTGCACGCTTCAGGTGACCAATCAGCGTCAACCCCGGGCTTTGCTTGATTCGAAAGTTCTACGGCATTTGCTGCATTGTGCAGGTGCCACCTGATTAAATTTATAAGTTACATGATCAATTATTAAAACAACGTCTGTTTATGAAATCTAAATATGCCTTATCATGTCTAACCTTATCAAAACTTATTGGAATGAAAACTATAATTTGTCATTCGATTATTCAGTTTTCAAACGAACTCCTCTCACATCGACTTCTTACAAAGTTCCTTGTCGATCAGGCACCATGGGAATTAATAAATATGCATGATCAAATTGTGCCACACTCACTGGTCATTCAAAACTACGTCACAGACTAGCTATTTTCTAATTGGCTGATAGCGGGGAATTCCTTCAGTTGAAATTTGGTATTTGCATACAACCACGTGACTGAAACTGACTTCCATAAGACAGATGAGAGAGAAATATTATTTTCGGTTTCATAAATGCTTTTGAACTTTAGATACAATTGTTTAATATAATACTTTGAAGAATAATTTTCTATTTCAACATCTTTGTCCACACTTCAACAATACAAGACAAAATTTAGTTTTTTTTAAAACGTTATTGCTTTGTTGATCATCCAAAGACGTTGCGAAGACAAGTTAGTCGCTAGCGTAACCATTGAAGGGCTGCATTTCATGGAGATTTCAATTAGCATACGGTATATGAAATGACAAAAAATGACAAAATCATTCTATGACTCTACACACATACATAGTAGTCCATAATATTTGATTTATTATCTCTAAAAAACGACGATAAATGTTCACACGGCAAAATGCATGTGCTATGGTTTGAGACATGATGCCACTGCTGACGATAACCCAGAAGTTGGCTCGCTAACGTAAGTGTGTGCATTTAACTGTGAAAGTAGTAATAATTGACAGACTTTTCGATTATAATCGATCGATTATCGATCTGAAACTAACGATTATCGATCTGAAAAAAATTAACGATAACCAGCACTAGTCAACAGTATGCTTATAATGGAAAAACTAGTATGCAACTTTAAAATATGTGTTAGTAGTTGCTGGAAGATGCTTGCCAAGGGAGAAGTCATAGATGAACATTGTGTTTATCGGATCGGGATTATCCATTCCTTTCCGCTAATTTCCGTACTATTCCAAATATGGTCAATGCGAAATCGTGTAGAGATGTGATTTGAAGCATTGCAATCGTAACTATGCAAGTCGTGTCTGTCTCGAAATGATAGAGTCCGTTTTACAAAGCTGACTTTGCAACTCTTCATTTCCATTTTTCATTTGTCAAACGTAAGTTGTAACATTACAAAATGTGTATATTATTTAGATTTAACAATTAAAAATGACAAGTTGACTTTTCGACTTTGATGATTTCTAGAATTACCGGTACATTTAAACTTTGTAAAGTTGAGAATGGAAAGTTAAGATTGACAGGATTAAAATGTTAGTTTTGCATGGTTGGACTTGTCTTTTTGAGACTTGTATGGTTGAGAACGACATGTTAGACTTTACAAGTTACAAGTCAACATGTCTTCATTTATGGCACTGATCCCCTTCCATATTCTAGAGCTTTCCATACTTAAGATGAAGAAAAGAAACCTGGATGGACTAACAGGATCATTTCTATATTCTCTGACAACATTATTGTGGAAATCAAACATTTAAAAATGTCTATATTGACATTATTAATGTTTAATTTTGGAATCAAACAGTATTGTTTGTTAAAAGTGGATGGAGGGTAACGTAATGAAATATAAACTTACCTCGTACTCTTGATAGAGCAGATTAAACCTTGCTTTTCTGAGGTGTGCATTACTCATATCAGGCGTACCTTCCTCCATGTCTGTCCAACTTCCTAAAGATACAGCAAACCAAATGTATAAAACAATCATAAGAAATAACATTGTTACAGTGCATGGCCATAATAAAGTACGCAAAGCGCGTCATGATGTCATGAATTGTCGTTGGCCCAACGGATCACTTCCCCCGTTATACAGCGATAGCTTAATAAATAATTACCGTAAAGACTAGAAAATTGGATATTTTGTTATTCTTTTGTTACACAATCTTGGACTTTGATAATTTATTGTAGCCATAGAGGGGTTTGGTACTCAGCGACTTGACCACTTCGGGACTGACGCCATGCCATGCGCCCATCGGGCCTTTTTGGCCTGAAGAGATCAAACCAATGATAGTATGTTGGTGATTTGCTAACAGATTGACCTTTTGGAGGCCATTATGAGTGCAGAATGATCAACAGTTACTCAACCTTTTATCTGCTTCACAGGGTTTTGTTCGTTGATTGGAGTGCGACATGACGGACATTGTTGATTATGTTCAAGCCATACATCCATACAAGTAGAACAAAAGGCATGGTCATTCTGACACAAAACTGGCTGTTTCACCTGCAAAATAATATGATCCTAAGTATATAGATGTTCGTAATAGTTATTACCCCATACAAGTAGAAGAAAATATGTATATGTAATACGTATATATATATATATATATAAATAAGAGTTATAATGTAAAAAATAGAGCCACTGGCTCTGTAGCTCATCAGGCTTTATATACATTAACTAATTCAAAAAGTCATCTTCTAGGTGAGGGGTATAACAAATAGGAAGTACTTTAAACGGAGAAGATGAAATAGGTCTTATGGTTCTAACCCATCTGACCTATCTTTGAGGTCAGAGATAAAATTCCCTACAAATAAAGACAAACTTGAAGATTTAATTCATCACTGTTTACATTTCCTTTAAATTAGATCCCTATGAAGAGCACATAAAATCTTAAAATGAAAATAGCTTTTCAAGTCATGACCTCTGTGACCTATATTTGGGGTCGCAGGATCATGAAATCTACAATTTATAATCTTCATTGGCCAAGGAATCTGCACACAAACTTTCAGCTCTCTAGACTTTTGGAACTGAAGATAAAGATTTAAATAGGTTTTTAAGGTTGTGACTCCTGTGACCTTATTTGGGGTCACAGGGTCACAAATTAAACAACTTAAAATCCCAATTGGCTAAGGAGTATGTCACGTAACGTATGATAAGTAATATTTTATGGACGCTTCAATTATTATTATCAGTATTACTGCATTCAGAGTTAGATCCCCTGGACTGGGTCTCGATCAACGTCTCGCTTTGGCTTTGACTGCCATTTTGTAACAGCCGTGAATTTTGATGTATCATAAATTGTTTCACAATCTCAAGAAATAAATATCTTGAACCCAAGAACCCTGTGACAGAGTCTGTACACAACTTTTCAGCTCTCTAGACCTTTTGGTACTGGAGAAGATGATAAAAATATGTTTTTAGAGTCGTGACCACTTTGACCCTATTTGAGGTCACGGGGTCACAAAATCTACAATCTTCATTGGCCATATGCAGACTCCTTGGCCAATTGGGATTCTACGTGCATGTTTTCGGGAAGAACTCTGCATGCGCGAAGCGTCGCGTCAAAAGGTATAAGTTTCGCACTTCATACTTTTTGAACCGCAAGTCATATTTTTATAATTTTTACATCATTGTAAAGAGGAAAAGATTGTCTTTAATTCAATATATAATGCGCATATTTTTGGCGACGCAATATTGATGTACGCAAAAGTAAAGAAGTATGATAAAATATAACTAAAATACTGTTCTTTTGATACGCAAATATAAAGCTTTATAAACGATGAACAACTGTCATGATGGAATTTGGTTTCCAGTTTTGGAAAAAAATATATAACATAAAAACAAAAATACATTTGAGTACGGGACCAGCCACTCGGGGAAAAGCCTTATCGTGGGAACATTTTCTAAGGAAAATATTTGACTTTTCGGAGTTTCTAAAAATGCGTGAACATTTTTGTTAGTGATGCCAATTGCGAAAGGTTTGCATATCTAAAATTCAAATGCGAGGGCGCACCCTTCCAAACCATTGGAATTGAATTTATTATTTTATTTCTTACATTATTGAATAAAAGACGTTTCATTCAATAAGATTTGAACAATTATTTATAAGTGTAGCGGACTGAACTGAGCAGATGGAGAATTTGATTCCTCACCACTTTTATTAAGTTTTTTTGTATCACAATTACTTTTTTAAGGTTAGTTTTTTTGTGAGCAGGTGAATTTCTGACGGGATTCGGGAAATCAATAAACTGGGACACTTGTATAACCGGATAGTTCACCGTTTTTCAAGAGTGTATAAACCGCATCAAAACATTTCAGTCGACGAGGGCATGGTGCCCTGGAAAGGTAACTTATCTTTCAAAGTTTATCTTCCCGACAAGCCTAAGAAGTATGGGAAAAAGGCTTTCATGTTGTGTGACTCGCACAACGGATACGTTTGCAAGTTCAAACTCTACACTAGAAAAACGAATGAACCGGTTTCTGAAGGTGGCAAAACTAATGATGTAGTCATGGCATTGGTGAACGACTACGTTGGACAGGGGCATCACATCTTTATGGACAACTATTATTCGTCCACAAATCTGTACATAAACTTGTGGGAGTGGGGAATCGGTGCCTAAAAAGAAAGCGAAGCAAGGGGACATGACAGTTTCTCACAACCATGACTCGTTGTTCGCTACGAAGATAGAAAATCAGTCCTTCTCATGTCTACTGTTGAAGATACACAACTTGAACAAACAGGGAAGAAGAACCGGGCAACAGGGGAACCAGTTCTCAAGCCTCGCATTGTAACATCGTACAACAAGTACATGGGAGGTGTTGATCGGGCCGACCAGATGTTGTCGTACACGCCGTTCCGAGTGAAGACCCTGAAGTGGTGGAAACGGGTTTGGTATCACGTTCTCAACGTTGCCTTGTTGAACTCTTGTTGAATATCGTTTATAAAGAATATAGCAAAGATAAACCTCTAAAAACAAGTCGGGAATACAGGAAGGCTTTGGCGCAACATATGGTAACATTTGCGGACAGGAAAAAAGTTCCATCGCTGTGCATCGCTGAGCGACGAGAATGTCACTTGTCTTCATGGACGTCACTTTCCGACAAAGATTCAGGCTGTCGGAAAGAAAAAAAAACATCACAAGGATGTGTGTGGTATGCTCTAAGGCCAAAAGCGCGGTCCTCACAGAAGAAGGCAATGCGACAGCAAGGAAGAAAAAACGAGTAGGCAGAGAGTCTTCTTATGAATGTACAGATTGTAATGTTGCTCTGTGCGCCGCACCATGCTTCAAACTCTATCACACATCCACTGACTACACCAGGGCTTACATCACTGCCACAAACAAAGAAAGAAATTAAAAAGATAATGAAGATGAAGAAAATTGAAAGTAAAGAGAGCCGAAGTGTGGACAACCAGTATATAAACATTATATACAGACCTTGTTCCCTTTGGTCCCTAAAGCTGTTCTGCGCACTACCGCAGGTAAATATGTGTACATTTGTACATAAATGCAATGTAATTTTATTGTAATATATGTCATTGCAAATAAAATATTTTTTATTTTGTCAAAGAGACAGAGAAAGTGAATGATAGCTTTCATTGGAAGTTCAGCCAGAACCGCATCATAAATACCACCCTTAAATGCTGAACCGGGTGGCCAAATTTCATAAAACTTACATGGGGTAAAGAAGAAAGATTCGGTTTTGATTCCATATAAAATTTACACATGCGCACGAAAAACTAAAGTTGCGGCACATGCCGTGAGATGCGCGATACTCAAACAGTTGCCTCAAAGTACCGAGGGTACCTTTCTGTGGCACAATATAGCTTCCGAACGAAGGAACGCATTTTTTTTCTTTTTACATCATCGTAAAGAGCAATAAATTGTCTTCAATTCCATGTATCATTTGTATATGCGCCGCGAAAAATAAACATGCGGCAAGTGATGCACAAGATGTCGTAAAAAGTTAGTTTTTCAAAAAAGAATTCTCTAAGTACTGGGGGTGCCTTCCTTACGCTCTCCATATATTGCGAACCATTTGACGTATTCCAATAATTTTTATATCATTGTAAAGAGGAATAAATTGTCTTCAAGTACATACGTGTTTCGCATGCACGCGAAAAGTATTTACAATTTTATAAAGCTGGAAATAAAGACAAACTTTACACCACGCAACATGTATTGCGTTCGCCGCGGTGATAAGTGTATGCTGTGCTCATTAGTACCCATTAGTTCCACGCGCGCTCGGCTCTGGCACTCTCGAGGAGGTCTCGAGGAGGTAACGGTACTGTAATTAGCCCAGTCCCGGGGGGACCAAGCGGTGCCAGTAACTTGGTGTGCGTTGGGACGCATTCACGTGGTACTGTCGAGGTAGCGTCACTCTCCTTTCGTTGGTTATATTTTCTGAACCATAGGTCATATTCTAATACTTTTTATGTCATTGTAAAGAGGAATAAATTGTCTACAAGTACATATAAAATTCGCAATATGCACGCTCAGGAGTTTTGATTTCATAAAGCTGGAAATAAAAGACAAACTTTAGATGACAATAGAATTATAACCAAAGGTCGCATTCTTATAATTTTTATAGCATTGTAAAGACAAACATCTGGTCTTCAAATCCATATATAAATTTCAGTAGCGCGCTCAAAATTTATGATGTTAAAAGGCCCGAATTAAAGACAATCTTTACAAAGTAATAGAAAAGTAAAGAAAAATCGTAGAAAATTAATTCAAAGTTGCGGGTATGAAGTACGGGTACGGGTGCCGCGACGGGCGACGCCCGTATATTGCCCGTATTCGCCATGTAGATGCGGTATATTTCGTAAAAACGGTACCGGAATCGCCGTCTGGTAATTCCGCCAGCAGAGCTTAATTAGTGCCTATGCCAAACTACTGCTGAGGGGCTGCGAGCCTGTAAATTCCGCCACAGTGGCTAAAATGGGTAAAATATATATACGCAACTAAAGGGTAAGGGTTGTGACCCCTGTGACCCAATTTGAGGTCACGGGGTCATGAAATCTACAACTTTGAATCCCCATTAGCCAAGGAGTATGCAGACAAAATTTCAGCTCCGTAGACCAAGAGGTTCTGGAGAATAACGAAAAAAGTTTACAGACGGACGGACGCCGGACACCATGCCACGCCATAAGCCCATTGGGCCTTTCAGGCCAGATGGGCTTAAAAAGTAGAAAACCCCAAAAGGCACATCTTCATGGTATGGTGAGGCAGTATATCAAAATTGGTGGTGATTGGCCTAGTAATTATAGAGATCTGCTCCAGAAACAAACCCTACCCTTCTAAAAGACAAAGTCCAAATTTTAACCATAGAAACAAACAAAAATAAAATTTAAAAAAAGACTTTACCCCAAAATGCAAACCTGATCAAAACTTGACCAAAACTCTTTGATGATGCACAGAGGCTTGTATTGTCGAAAAACTAGCATATGAAGGCGACTTATATATATATTTATATATTGGATCGTCGACTTCATATGAATTCTTATCGCTAGTTGTTCGACAATATAAGCCCCTATGTGACAACGAACCCCTCTCAGAACATCTTGATTAAAACTTCAAGACACCTCCGTGTTATCAAGCAGTCTGTTTACTAAACATCTGTTCTTACAATTCGATTTGTAGTTACGACTTGTTGCATGCAACTTCAGTTCGTAAAAACTCATCAACTGTCAAACATAAAATCCTTTTGGATAATAAAGGTTGATACTACAAGTTGTAACTACAAACCGTACCGTGAGAACAGGCCTTAAACCGAATCAATAATAAACAACTAAGAAAGCTGATGTACAGATAATCTTTAATGAAGCACAAACATGACCTCGTGACCTCTTTGTGTAATTTTATGGTTGTAATTCATCGAGATCTTTTCTCACTTCTTGTTGACACAGAAATGTCTCTACTGCAGTACTGAACTAAATTTTTTAAATTTGACATTGTAGTAAATACACACATTTTATAAACATGTACATGTACGAAAGAAGACTATGCACTCTTCACAGTTGCCAAAAGAACTACAAATACAAACTATGTCAGTCTTAAAACTTAAAAAAACCTTATCAGAGACAAAAGTTCACAAACTATTATTGTTAAAGATTTACAGAGTGTATCCGTTCTGGAGGTCCACAAGTTATTAGTCATGAATATTCACAAAATAAATCCATTCTAAAAGTTCAAGAACTATATCAGTTGTACAAAGCTCAGTTGTTACAGTCTAAATCAGGCTCTCTGACTCTGCTTTTCTGGAGATCGGCTCTGATTACACTTGCTTATGGCCTTGTGCTTGACCTCTTCAGGATGTCGGACACTTTCCTCCGTAGTAACAGCTTTTCTATAACTATATATATAATAACATAGTTTCTTCAAGGTAGATCTTCTGAAATATTTCTGAAAATGGAATTGAAAATATTTCAACAGTTACAAAACTACATCCAAATGTTTTTTTATTTTTAAATGTTTATAAAACTAAATCCAAACGTTCTCATTATGAAACGTTTACAATCTACATCCAAACGTTTTTAATTTGAAATGTTTACAAAACTACATCCAAACATTTATTTTTTTCTTTTGACACAAAACTTAACCTAAACAATTGATTGAAAGAAGCAAACGTTTCATTTTAATATATTTGAAAAATCAAATAAAAACAAGAGTCATCAGAAGATGACATATCCCACCGGTTCCACAAAATTTGTAAAACACATCTTGTGTATCTACTACCGTACTTCAGTTAGTGGGTATTACAGATGCTGAGTTTCAGGTATGTTAAGGGTTTTAGACTTCTGCTCAAGAAGCAGTCAAAATCAACAACAACCAACATCCCTCTCATGTTTCTATGGAAACAGAAAAAAAATTGTTTTTCAGAAAAAATCTGAAAATTTCAAAAGGCACCACTTCAGTTAGTGGGTACCGGTAATACACATGCAAAGTTTCAGGAAGATATGATGAACGGTTTTGGAGCTGTGCTCTGGAAACGAACCTGTCTCTGAACAAAGTCCAAATTCAACAAGTTTCTATGGAAACGAAAAAAAATAAAATTTTCAGAAATCTGAAAATATCAAAAGGCACCACTTCAGTTAGTGGGTAATACACATGCAAAGTTTCAGGAAGATATGATGAACGGTTTTGGAGCTGTGCTCTGGAAACGAACCTGTCTCTGAACAAAGTCCATATTCAACAAGTTTCTATGGAAACGAAAAAAAATAAAATTTTCAGAAATCTGAAAATATCAAAAGGCACCACTTCAGTTAGTGGGTAATACACATGCAAAGTTTCAGGAAGATATGATGAACGGCTTTGGAGCTGTGCTCTGGAAGCGAACCTGTCTCTGAACAAAGTCCAAATTCAACAAGTTTCTATGGAAACGAAAAAAAATAAAATTTTCAGAAATCTGAAAATATCAAAAGGCACCACTTCAGTTGGTGGGTAATACACATGGAAAGTTTCAGAAAGATATCATGAACGGTTTTCGAGTTCTGCTCCGGAAACAAAATGATTACGGACGGACTGACAGACGGACGGACAGACGGACGGGGCGATCACTATATCCCACGGTATTACATACCGGTGGGATAAAAAGAGCCATGGGCTCTGTAGCTCATCAGGATTTCATTGAGTTATTATGTAAGGTTGAATATCTAAGTCACCTCAAGTAATATATTGTTAACAAGCAAAAAATAATTTTTTAAATCATGACCGTTGTGACCCACATTTGGAGTAACAGGGTCACCAATCCTACAATTAAGAATCACGTTTGACCAAAAAGTCACTACACAACATTTCATCTTTCTAGAGCTTTACATACTTGAGATAAAGATGAAAATAAGTTTTTGGGTTGTGACCCGTGACCTAGATTGGGGTCACAGGGTCACGAAATCTACAATTTAGAATCCCCATTGGCCAAGGAGTTTGCACACTTTGCACAGTTCTCTAGACCTTTTGGAACTGGAGAAGAAGATGAAATTAGGGTTTTAACCCTTAACTTGCGAATCCCGTAATTATCCGGGATAGCTATAAGCAAGTCATAGGTGTCCAGTTACGTATCCCAGATCCAATACTTAGAATAATTCCACGGCCGTCTCTCAGTTTGCTAGCCGTGGCAACGGGCCCCGAATCGATTGTGTCCGTGAGTCGCTCGATGAGAATGGCTGTATTTATGCTCCGCGGCCCGCCATGAGAATGAAGCTTTGATCAGTGTCTGGTCGGAATGTCCAGCAAAATTCACACCAATTTGTGTGTGCATTGTTGACCCGTAACGCATCGATAATTAGCTTTACAAAAGGCCAATTTTGTCGGGCTTCGCTCCGAAGCCTAATTTCGCTTGGGGCTATTTTCACCCACGTGTTTGCATTGCCTCGGGTTTGCCTCGCCCGAACCTGCTATCTGCCTCGCATCTAGCGAGACGGGGAAAAAATCGGTAACTAGCCTTACTCCTGCACTTCATATCATGTGAGCGAATTGTTTGTTTTCAAAAAAAGAATACGGCAAAATAAAGGGGAAAGAATGGACTACATTACCATATTAAATACGCAAATGTCAAAAAATAATAAAGACACAGCAAGTGCCGTGAAAAAGGTCATGTTTACACGTCATAAATATTGAAAAAATCGGCGATTTTCACAACTTCTTACACATTTATCACGGCTAAAATACTGAATGCATTTTCATAATTTTTATATCACAATAAACCGAAAAGAATAATCTTTTATTCTATATAAAATGCGCAGATTTATTCACAGAAATAAAGATACAATTTTACCTTTCTGAGAGGCATGTGAAACCAAACGGCACACAAACTAATCAACATATTTTCATCAGTTATGGTTCGAGGTTAGCGTTTATTTGAAAGGTCAAACAACATAACCATATTTGGGTTGACATGTGCTTATTTGTCAACTTGTTCGAGATTATGATTTTTTGGAAAAGTGCGATGAACGACCGTTTGCAATGCCGCATACATGTTGTAAGTATTGACGATTTTATAGGTGGAAATAAAGACAAACTTTACATAGCTATAGAATTATAACCAAAGGTCGCATTCTAATAATTTTTATATCATTGTAAAGCTAGACATCTTGTCTTCAATTCCGTATATAAATGGATTTTTTTTCGTTTGGTATTTATGATGTTACGAGGCCCGAATTAAAGACAATCTTTCGAAAGTAATAGAATAAAAACGAAAAATCATAGAAAATTCATTCAAAGTTTCGGGTGTGAATTAGCCATTTGTGTACGGATGTCGCTACTTGAATTTGTATTGAACGCCCGTATAAAGTCCTTATTCGCCATGTAGATGCGGTATATTTCGTAAAAACGGTACCGGAATCGCCGCCTGGAAATTCCGCCAGCAGAGCTCGTTAGTGCCTAAGCTCAAACTACTGCTGCGAGCTGCAAGCCTGTAAATTCCGCCAAAGGGGCTAAAATTGGTAAAATAGAAATACGCAACGTAAGGGTTAAGGATGTGACCCCTGTGACCCCATTTGGGGTCACGGGGTCACGAAACCTACAATTTAGAATCCCCATTTGCCAAGGAGTATGCACATAAAATTTCAGTTCTGTGGAGTCATTGGTTCTGGAGAAGAAGTCGAAAAAGCGAAAAGTTTACGGACGGATGGACGGACGGACGCCGGACACCATGCCATGCCATGAGCCCCTTTCAGGCCTGATGAGCTAAAAAGTATCATCACAAAACCGTTCACAAAACAAGATCGGATGAGTCGGCAAACGGTGGATTAACCCTTCAAAAACGAAAATTAAACATTATGACCTTGTGTTCTGCTAATAAGTGGCGAAACATGTTCAATACTGGACCAAATTAATTGTGAAAGTTCACAATAACTAAATGTTAAACTCCTTCCCTGGATTACTTTTAAATTTCTTTAGAGAGCTTGTTTGAGAGGCATTTTAGAAGTTGGAATGATAAGAATTGCGAAAATTATATGGATTACAACTTCATTATTCATGATATGCAACGTTTCGACACAGATTCTTGTGTCTTTATCAAGCTGATGGACAAAATGGTGGTTGTAGGCATATATATATGTACAGTTAACAATGAACAGAGCTAGTGATGCAGTAACATTGGATTAAGATGGGAAAGCCAGGGATGGACAATATATAAAGTAATGTAATACCCCTGATCACGGTTAATTGATGGGTCACCTGGATACCAATCAAATTGATTACCGCCAAAGAAAAATACATGATGATGATTACGGAGATTTTATGAGCGATTTTCAGCAGAGCTGTTCTCTCACTCGGGGAAAAATACAGAAAAGCCCTGGAGATTAAGCGGATCAACCCGTCAATTAACTGTGATCAGGGGTATTACATTCCCCCAGCCTGTGATGTTCTCCTCCACCAATCAACCGAGTAAACTACCCTGATATATTGTCCATCCCTGGCTTCCCAATCTTAATTGTTACTGCATCACTCTGTTGATTGTTAACTGTACATATATATATGCCTATAACCACCATTTTGTCCATCAGCTTGATAAAGACACAAGAATCTGTGTCGAAACATCACACATCATGAATAAAGAAGTTGTTATCCATATAATTTTCGCAATTCTTTCTTTAGAGAGTTACCAATAGAACTGCTGAAAGCAAAACAATAATAAACGAAAACGAGACCCATACGTTTTACCCAAATGGATACATGTACCCGTTTATTTCATTCATGATTGAACATTAATTTCGAAATATCATAAGATTTAAGAACATATTCCTAAAATACAAATCCTTTTTGAACAGCTTATTAGGTTCTTACCTATTGGAACACTCTTTTAAAGCTGTGGTGTCGGAAAACTGTCATCAAATATTCCGACACAAAACTTTTCAAATTACAAATGGCGGCGGGAAATGACGTTATATGACCACGTGATGTGTTTGGTAACCACACCAAAACGTTTCGCAAACGTCTATCAAAGGTCCAGAAATTCATCTTTTTTAAATATTTGAGAACTGCAGAGATACGACTGAAAAACGTTTCTCAAACGTCACACTTTAAAACGTTTTTAACCTGCATAGTCCCATAGACCCATATATGTGACCCTCCATCAAAACCCCCTTCATGATTTTATGAACATGAATAATGCCCTGGTGACATTTTATGTACAACGTTGACCTAAATCTGAGTGACTCAAAAAAGTTAGCGGCACTGTGTGAGCGCATAGCGTAAACAGCCGGGCACCAAGAGGGTTAAACTATAGGAAGACGTGGTGACAACGCTTCCGATACGGTTTGAAAACTGAAAACTTTAAAAACGTTCTCAAAACTAAAAAGTATGGTTTACTGGGAAGTTACAAGTCTATCCTAGAGTGCCCTAAGTTCGTTAGTACCCTAAGTTCGTGACGTCATTTACACATGTGCGCGCTCCATTATGACTCGCGCAAGATATCTGAAACGCCCGGACTATTGTTTCAAAGTTCAAACAAAATTGATTGATACAACTTTCAGTTGCATTTAACCAATTTAACATTTACAATGCCAATTTTCTAAACAAATGTCCTCAAAATCACTGTTTACACTACCTCCAAAATGTCTTGATTTTCAAAAGTCAGTAAAAAAAATTCAGAATTATGTATGAATTTCATTTTATGTCGTCTGCTTTCCTAAAGTAGGTCATGTGGCAGTGTGCCAACAATCAAATACTGATTGTCACACAACTAATTTTATTAAGCCTGAGAAGTCGTCTGTTGGATTGTCAAAATATTCATACAGATTGTAATAGGACGAGTCTGGCTACTATATGTTGGTCATTAGGGACTTTGCGTTGTGTAGTTTTTTAGGGAGATGTTAAAGGACATTAGCGGCCAAACTCGTTCTATTAACCCAGGTTCTTTCGTTCATGAAGCAGGATGGAATACAGACAAGGTGAGTCAGGTATAAAGTTGTTTGTGAATAAAATATTCTCAAAATAAATATTAAGCAAGATTGTCATAATTTTTCTGGAAAATAAGTACATTAAGAGTTTTCTGACCTCTACAGTAAGAAAATATATTAAATTGTATGAGGAATGCCTTCAATTCTGAAAGAAAAATATGTCAGGTCAACAGATGACCATACTTGATTAACCACATATGACTAGTCTTGAAGAAAACAGCATTAAATCAAAGGTCACCAACTTGTATCCCAAGGCCACTACACTCGCTTTTTGACAGCAATGTTTCTCCTTGGTCAAAGCTTCTACTATAACATATTAAAAATATCCACCTGATCCTGTCAGGTAATTCATAAAATGTTATAATTTTGCTGTAAACTTTCAAACTAGGCTGATGCATTTATTGAAGAGAAATTCTTGATAGATGCTTAGGGTCACGGACTTCGGACACTCGAGGATACATGAATGAAGACATGTATCCTCGAGTGTCCGAAGTCCGTGACCCTAAGCATCTTAGGTCTTTTCGTAGGAGGATCCCGTTCGTAGGAGTGATTTTCGGTTTATTCGTAGGAGGATTTTTAGGTCTTTTCGTAGAAGTAGAAAATTCCAATGAAATATTTTAATGTTGTTTTTGTTAATAAAGACATTAATCAGGTAAGACTAATTTATGTCTAACTTAAATCCAGTGCTAAAGAAAATGTGTTGTACAATTGTTTTGACAATATTACTCAGTGCAATTGTTGTGACAATATTATTTCGTGCAATTGTTGTGACAATATTACTCAGTGCTGTAAACACTGTAATGACACAAAATATCACGATTAAACAAATAATTTTATTTAATATATTAATGTACCCATATTATCACTCCTACGAATATATTTTTTTCACTCCTACGAAAAGACCTTCTACGAACGGGATCCTCCTACGAAAAATGCACTGCTACGAACGGGATCCTCCTACGAAAAGACCGTTTCCCTCTTCATTTATGGCACAGATCCCATTCCATAAAAAAAACCTAGCGATTAGAAAGCATATGAAGTCGACGATCCACCACTATATATATAAGGGGCTGCATCGTCGAATTCATATGCTATGTTCAACATTGACCTAAATCTTGAGTGACTAAAAAAAGTTAGCGGCACTGTGTGAGCGCATAGCATCAAATGCCGGGCACCAAGAGGGTTAATTAATCTTCATGGAAATATGCATAGATCTAAGGCCCACGATAATCTAGGGCCCATCTTCATACGGTAAAGGTGAGAAAACTCATTACATCTTTCTCATTATCTTACCTTTCCAAGACAAATTTGACAAGATATTGGCAATGTAAAAGTTATGACAGCGTAGCTGTCTCTTCTTGCTCTCACAGTTGCCGCCATGTCCCTCAAGAATCTTGTTATGGACCAGGTAGTCCGGCAGTTAAATATGGTCCAGTCAATCTCTAGTCCCGATCCGGAGTTAGAAACAGACCGATCCATTAAGCCCGGTTCCTAAAAAGGCTTTCAACCTATCAGCACGCCGTATTATTGACCTACTAAGGCGAGATTTCTTCCTCGGACATCAAGCTCCAAACGGGGCATTCTAAACTTAAAGGATAGATGAAATGCATTTTTCTCAAGAATGACAGATGATTACCTTTACGTATATTGTATATCGGAATCAATTGAGCATAAAATCGAGACAATATACACTTGCAATTAATAATTAAGACGATTTTAATTCACTCATTTTAACACTATCGCAATTTGTTCGGCGAATCCTTTTGAAAATGCTCACTGAGGCGTGACTGTGATAAGCGAGAGGCGGGGCGGCTAGATAGCTTCACTGCCGGTGTCTCGTTAATTAATTAATGATGATTATCACTGCCGCTAAATTAATTTATGAGGTGTATTACATCGCCAAAAAGACATGTTTATGTAATAATTGTGTAATTGTCATCTGCGGAATTACCTAGTTGGATATCTAAACATTCGATATATGGGAAATTTAAGTTGGTTTATTGAAGGTATCTTTGTGAAATTAACAATCAAAATGTTGCGAAATTACGTTGAATTGTGACTATCGCTGAAAATCAAATTCCTCCACATACGTCACAGAAGTCATCCCTTCATGGGTCACACCCCCGCAGACTTTCATTCTGGTCGCCGGGGCTAAATCAGGCGTTTTTTTAAAACGCCGTATATAAGTAATTTATGGACCGATTTCAGAAATTTAAAATCGAGCAATTGTCAAATTGACATCCCATTTTAATGAATCCGATCCGTATGCCCACACTGCCCACAAGCAGAAACAATAAATGATAAAAGCATCTCCCGTATGCCCACACTGCCCACAAGCAGAAACAATCTTACACATTCTCACAGAATGCCCACAGTATGCGGCCTTCCGCCAAATATTTACCCAAACTCTCAGGGCCAACAAAATCCCTCCACACAACATCTACCTAATATTAAGTTTAAACCCCCAAAATAACCTAAGTACATTTCAAGCGTTAGGCACTTATCTCAATCTAAAAACCATAAAGCAATTTATTCCAAACCTAACTATTTTTCACATTTCCCTCCTCCACTGTGTGTTCAGAGACAGACTATGTACCCCTCATATAGAACTACTCTCGATATCACTGAGACCTGATCATGATTGAGTATCTACCCCGCGAATTCGGACACATATTTGTCGTTCTTGTGTATATTCCACCAAGCGTCAGTTATAGTGAGTCATTCTCAAAAAAGTGCACCATTCCGGACACAAAATTTTGGAAAAAATTATGTAATTTTTCAGAACTTCTTTTTCACAAATGTGAAGACATATCATTAAGATATAAGAAAAATATAAACGCAGGGCTTAATGAGATATATTAAGTCTGTGGCCAATTACTTTAATTAGCTAGGGTGACCATTAGTGTCTTTCCTGTAACAGTTCTAGTTTGTGGTAAAAATGTTTAAATATAGTGATTATTTCAAATTATTCAAAAGCATGTTAAAACCTTGTCTTTCAAGAAGTAGGTATATCACAAAATGTGCTAATAATTTTCTTAGGAATTAAAAATAATAGCAACCAATTGTTTGCTTAGATTCCAAAATAATTGACTTTGTAATAACAGATTTTACTGACATTGTCACATACATATTAATGTATTCCTTCAGGATATTGTCGACATTATATTATTAATATTTATGTAACTAATTAAGAAATAAATGATGTTACAGGAAAGACGTCACTGTTATTGTAAAGACGCCCTATGTTACTGGACAGACAAACACAGAGAGTATCCCAGAATTCTACTAATATCTCAAGACATTGGCAAATTTTATTGGTTGCGACACATGTAGTATTAAAGGAATGACTCGCAATAAAACTTTTAGTAATGTGACTTTAACGACTTCAATTATATTAAAAATAATGTTACAGTAAAGACATAACATGTTACGGAAAAGACAATTCAATAACATTTAGTTATTTTCGATGAGATTGGATTGGACATTTAGATCAAGCCAAGCAAAAACGATAAATTTCAATTATAGCTTAACATCTACAATGAATTAGTTCATGATACGTTGTATCTATTTTCGGTATTGATCACATTTAAATATTTTGTTACAGTAAAGACAAATCGGTGTTACTGGAAAGACATTACAAGAACAAGTTTGAAAATTATTGTGGAAAAAATTACTAAAAGTTGAAATGTAACTGAAGTTATGGTTGAAATGACAACTGGATATCGTCTTTTCTTGCCATATACAATTATTTTGGTAAAATAAAATAGATACGTTATTTCAAAGATTTGTTACAGGACAGACAATAATGTTACAGGCTGAACGATGTTTGGTGAATATCTAAGGAATGTGTATATTGTTATTTGGAACACTAACACATTATCTACAAAGTTAAACTGAAGCATATTCATTCAAACAATGTAGGGACTAAATGAGTTGGCAATCAAACTTGATAAACACTTTGAAATAACAAACTCTGCAAAGAGCATAATATAACTCCATTTTAATGGTTAAACCAGTATAGCCTGCCATTGTAGTTTCCAGTGACCTGTTTCCTGAGCAATTATCAGCATGCTATATAACTGGTAAACTGGAATTGAGGATACCCAATATGTTACTGTAACATAAACGTATCTATCCCTCTCCCAAAACAATAGTCTGAGAGGGATGTGGATACATCATACTTTCATATAAGTTTTTGCAGTAGTTTGGGTATCCTTAATTTCCTGTGAATGGTACTGGTCCACAAGATTGTTGATCATACGTTGCAGATGTATCAATAGCATCAGGACCAATTAGACTGTCACAGCAGGATTTCTCCCTTGAAATCCAAATAAAATCAATTCAAGACTAATCTTGGGTACTACTGAATCCTATCTTGTCTAGTTCACGTTAGACAACATTAAGTCTGTGAAATTTAATAGTTATTCTACATTCATCAATGTTATTTTATTTCTTTAAGCTTCAGTACTGTGTATTCAGTTTGTCTAGATTTGTTAAAATAAAGATCTGCACTATATTATAAGCTCTTATTTTAAACACATTCATGAGGTAGCTAAGAAGTCTTATCCATTGCAAAAGATTCAGTAACAATGTTAGGTCTTTACTGTAACAATGAAGGTCTTTGCTGTAACACTTTGTATAATGCTTTGCTGCTTTCAGATAATAGAAAATAATGCACCTATCTGCTTAGATTCCCCCTGAGTTTGTTTCTACTATATACTATCATAATTTGAACATGTCTTTTCTTTTTATTTTAGTTGTGATAATCTTCCGCAGATTCTTTGCTGTAACAATATCATGTCTTTACAGTAACAATTTCTAGTGTAAACGCGTGATGCTTTGATCTGTGTGATTTCCTTAGGAAGTATTGCACATGAGGATGATGCATTATGTTTATTGAATCCTTCATTTTTATCTTAAATATAAAATTATTGTGACAAGAATTTAAACAAATATAGATGAAATGTCTTTGCTGTTATAGCTCTGATCTTTCCTGTAACAGGTCTTTTGTTACAGGAAAAGACTGTTACATGAAAGACATTATCTCTTCAAAAGTGCAATTAAAAACAATGACGTATCCTTCCAGTTGACCACACCTATAGTGTGTGTTGCTTTCAACAACCTGTATTGAATTACAGACTCCTACTTCTTTCGAACTTGACAGCATATGGGAAATAAGTGTTACAGGAAAGACACCGATAAAAAATACTCTCTTAATTGATTCCTTGAAGTGAATTTTTTACAAGAAGTATCTGTCTGAATTCCAGAGCACATGTGAAGCAAAATATAGCACTCACCATGACAGGATTTTTTCCTGGCAGAAACTAAGAGATCGTCTATTTGTTCAAGATTATATGGCACTGTTACAGGAAAGACATTTTTTCCTGTGACAAACCTTAGACAGTGTTAAAATAAATTTAAACATAAGCCTAGATAGAGTTGATACACATAAGATGTGCTTAAATTGTTGTTACTTTCAACCACATGTGGAAATAATAACATTCAGACATTTATTTTCAAATGGCAGGCGTTTGAAATTGCATTTCTCTTTGCTGGGACATAGCAAATTAACCACTTTAAAATCTTATTAATCAAATTAAAAATTAATGGGGTGTATATTTACAAATGAAAGTGCTGTTTTAGTCTTATTAGATGTTTATTTTTATATTAAACATAAAAACAGCTCAATCATGGCTGTTCTCGCTGATTTAGACACCTTAGAATATGGAGGATAGGGATTGTCCACATTTTTTGTCAATGACTCAGTTATAACCACGCTGTTTCAGTTGCAAACTCATATTCAGAAACTCGAGTCTATCACGCCCGATGCCCCGAAGATCTTTGTTATGGTAACATCAAAGAGGCGTATAAAGCGATTGCAAAACGTCCGATCGGAGTTTCAGATCACAACTCTGTTTATTTGATGCCATCTTCAAAGCAAGTACTGAAGACTCAGAAGGCGCAGTCGAAAAGTGTGAAGTCATGGGATCCCTAGGCCATATAGCGATTTCAATGCTGCTTTGATGGCACAGACGGGGACATGTTATTCAGCAAATCCGAAGATCCGTATGTTGTTACAGATACTATCACCAGCTACATGAACTTCTGTGTCGACAGTATCATCCCGGTGTATCAGCCTCAGATGACTCTAGTACAAAAATGACTCTGAGTTATTTGAGCCTGGCCTTTGTTAACTCTAGAGTCGTTTGAGTCTGGCCTCAGATAACTCTAGAGTCATTTGGGGCTAGAATTTTCCTCAGGCTCATATGAATGTATCCAGGCTCAAATGACTCTACCTCAACCTCAATATTTTTCAGGCTTTACCAAATTAATGCTGGTAGCGCCATTTCGCGCTAGCCTCAAATAGCTCTAGCCTATGTGTTCACTTCATTTTTACACTGCCAAGAACTTGACGGCGATAGGTTTGAGTGATAATCCATCCATCAGCCCGTGTGTCCGTACGTGCGTCTGTGCGTCCGTGTGTCTGTTCGAGTGTGATATGTGCGAGGGCATAATAAATTGTTGGAGTACGACATAGAGAAACGGTGTATTATGTTTTAGCTCATCAGGCTTGAAAGGCCCGATGGGCTTATGGCATGGCATGGCATGGCGTCCGCCGTCCGTCCGTCCATCCGTCCGTAAACTTTTCGCTTTTTCGACTTCTTCTCCAGAACCAATGACTGTAGAGAGCTGAAATTTTATATGCAGACTCCTTGGGTAATGGGGATTCTAAATTGTAGATTTCGTGACCCCATGACCCCAAATGGGGTCACAGGAGTCACAACCTTAAAAACCTATTTTCATCTTATTCTCCAGTTCCAAAAGGACTAGAGAGCTAAAATGTGTTTCGCAGACTCCTTGGGTAATGAGGATTCTAACTTGTGTATTTGGTGACCCCTTATGACCCTATTTGGGCTTGATGCCATAGGATTACGAAAATGAGAAACATGCTTTTCTGTTTTCAGTGTTCTTGTATATTTTTTCAGTGCACGTTGTATGTATATTTTATGTGTGTACATACATGTATACATCATAGTTTTTAGATTAAGGACGATTTTGGGAAATTTTGAGACTGTTAGTGAGAATCAATATGACGATTGTTTTTATCGTGTTAGTCCTTCGATATTAGTGCGTTAAGTATGCCTCAGTGTAATATAAATATCCCTGTATGTACCTGCGAACATGCGTACATAGGAAACTTGTCTTATACCGATGAATCAAGAAAGGGTGGATGAATTTCGTATAAATTATATAATTATTTCGATACCATGGTCTAGTAGTAGTGATAGCAATGACTGATGTAATAAGTTCAAGACAATTGGTTGATTTATTTCAAATTCATTATCAAAGTAGGTTCCCTCAACCTTAGTCGACGATTTCGAAATTTTGCTCATGTCAAGATTTTTAGAGCTATAATTAAAGATATTAAAAAATATATGCTCTATATTACACGGTGGTGTATATTAAGTATTATTTTGATGGGATGTTGTGACGTAAATATAATATTTAATATGTTACATGTAAATGTAAACTGATTCACTGTTATCCAATAAGCTTGTTAATGAAATATCCAATAAAGAAAACATACAATATTTTCGAAAAGCATCAAGTAATCATCTTAGTGAATAAAAAGTATTACACATGTATTTTGAAGCAACGTATCAACAATACGGACGGGGTTGGTTGAACCACTGGGTAGGTTGAGCCATCATGCCTTTCTGGAATCCTAACACAGCATATTTGGAAGGTCGTGCCGCTTCCTTTACTGTTAAGAATTATGCTATTCCTGCACTGTCAAAATGTAAGAGATAAAAAGCTTACGTCCTTATCAATACCTTTATGTAGTTCGAAAATAAGAAGCGCGCGATTACTTTTTCTGTAGTAGTTGCCCGTGTTTAGTTTTTGTGTTTAATTCTTTGTTCATCGTAACTGCAAAGGGGACATGTTTTCTCGGAAACTGTTAAGACAGGGTACTAGGGTAAGTATAATAGCATGATTTAATATGTTTTAACCGTAGGCTTTGATAGGATGGACAGATTAACAAGAAATGTAGTTCGTCTTCTACAGCATTCATATTACTAAATGGACAGATTCTCTTATTTTTGTTTTGCCTGAATATCTACAAGTTTCATCAAACAATTCATGGGAGCAACAAAGAAAGCGAGATAAAGCAATACGAAACTTTTGTTCATCAACGTTTGAAAGATAACTTCCTAGACATTTCAGATTTCCATTGTCTATGACATATACATTTAGTTGATAATGACATGGATTCTGACCAGGATTGTAAGTATATATCTTTCATTCTTTGAGTTATTGCAGTGATAATGTGTTATTGTAGTTCTACACTTTGGCTGTTCCAATATATATCCATAACCTGTTTTGTTGAGAATCTCTCTTATTTCAGTCACCCAATTTATTTACCATTTTTATCATAAAGTTTCATCATATCATAAAAAAAAAATTACGAATCTGTGACAGGGCATATTCAATAATCTTATCCAATATTTAATAGATCTAATAGACGAATAAATGAACAGTGGAAATTTGCCTAATTCTCCGTATACCATCGTGTTACATGTGCTTGTTTTAACACCAAGGAACCTTGTACATGCATACAAATGGACCTTTTCAATGTTATCATAATGTTTTAATCCCCATATTTCAGATCCGTATTGGGCTTATCTTCATATCAAATATATTTAAAAAGGTGTTAAATGTCATATCACCTAAAGATCGCATATGTTTGTAGATACCTATCAAAACTTTCAAGACTTGTGTTGATGCCTGTTTAGTGTGGTGAGACCAAGAAAGGTGATTAGATGCATCCCTGTTTTCACTATGATTTCAATGGTCATTTACTATACTTAGAACTCTCTAGGGGGGAGACGTCTCTCTCTCTCTATCATTATCAATTAAATGTTTGCATTAGAGACAATGGAAATCTGAAATATACCTTGAAAGTTATATTTAAAAAATCAATTTTAAATAATTTCGTATTGCTTTATCGCGTTTCCATTGCTCATCCCATGAACTATTTATTGAAACTGAGAGGTATGTCGGCGTTGAAAGAGATAACACAACATGTCAACTTTGTAATATGCACGATGTTGAAGTTAAACTACATTTCTTTTTTACCTGTCCGGTTTACAAAAGTCATTGGACCAAATACCTTAAAGCACTGTAGCACGTTTTTCTTACTGAAATAAAGTGATCTCACGAAAAGGTAAATAAGTGTTACCAATGGCTAAATGCTACTCATCAATCAATAAAAAGAGTTCTAAAACGAATGTACATTGTACGGTTAAGCCTCTTCGAGTGGTCATTTTAAGGTGTTCACATTAAATTGGCCTGTCGAAGGTACTTCAAGTCATCTGACTGATGTAGCAATACCTAAACACTGGAAGTAGAGTAATATATATCGAACCGTTTTCTATGGATACGGCTTATCAGGTCGTGTAATGAGATGTTTTACCCTCTAACATAACCGTATAGTGTATAAACTTTAATGATAAATAGCAACTTTGAGAAAACAAAATATGCAAAAATACGTGCTACAGCGCATTTAGATCGTACGTTTATAATTACCCAAATGTAACAAAGCTAGTGTCATTGTTAACAGAAACAAACACTCTATTTTTACAGAGCCTTGCAATGATACTTATTATGCAATAATAATATATAATATAACATCATGATCTACCCATGAATGAATGTACTACAGTTTCCTTAAAATTATCATCTGAAATAACAGCTTTGTTACACTTCCGTAAGAGCGTAATAATGATGACATGTCTTTACGATACCAGGATATCTCTCCTCTTAACCCTGTTGTTATTACTGTGTGGTGATATACATCCCAACCCAGGTCCAACCTTTCATATTGATCTTTATTATTCATTTAAATGTCTGCAGTGTTAAAGACAAAATTGATATCATAAATCTGGAATTAAATGAGTATGATGTAATCTGTTTGATAGAAACCTGGCTCCATGAAGGAATCGCTGATCATAATATTCATATTCCAGGCTTTCATTGTCCCTTTAGAAAAGATAGACCGACAAGGGGAGGTGGGGTAGCTGTCTTCGTTAAAAACACAATTATCGCTAAAAGGATAGAAAACTTGGATAAGATTGGTCTTGAGGCATTATGGGTCGAGCTCCGCTCTAAAAGCAGAAAGTATTTAGTGGGTGTATTTTATAGAGCAGACAAAAGTGAGCAGTACTGGAACTTGATTGATCACTCTATCGGAGATGCCTTGGATATGGACTTAGATACAATAATTGTTGGAGATTTTAACATTGATATTTATAACAAAGTAGATACAAAGATAACAAACCTTATGATGGCCTATGATTTACACCAAATTATAAATTCTCCTACTAGAATCACCAAAACCAGCAGAACGCTTATCGATTTGATATTTGTTTCCCGTCTCGATATGGTAAAAGAATCGAAGGTCTTAGATCCATTTTGTAGTGACCATTGTCCAGTATCCGTAACCTTAAATGAACGCATGAATTCGCCGAAAACCTATCAGCGAAAGATTTATGATTACAACTCGGTAAACAAAGATGATATTTGCTCCAGTGTTGATAACACGGACTGGGCAAAGATGCTATCCATTCCTGATATAAATATGAGCACAGAAGCATTTGTGAAAACCCTATCTCATATCTGTGATTCAAGCATACCTAACAGAACAGTTACAATAAGATGTAAAGATACCCCGTGGATGAATAGTAACATTCGCAAACTAATGCGGAAACGAAACCGGCAACATAAAATTGCAAAGAAAAGCAACTCTGAAAACGACTGGGCGAGTTTTAGATCCCTTCGAAACCAAGTAATCTCTATAGTACGAAAAGCCAAGAAAGAATACACAACAAAATTAGACACCCAAATCAACAATAATCATAGTAATAAATTATGGTGGCGTTTAGTAAAAAAATATATGAACAAAAAATCTGTAAGTACATCCTTCCCCCCTATAACGCATAATAACGAAGTTTATCAAGAACTAGTATCAATAGCAAACGTGTTAAACACTTACTTCGTTGATCAGGCTACAATAGCTGACCCTAATAAAGATATTCCAGATTTACTCATGGACGATGATATTATAAGTTTGAGCGATATATGTCTAACACAGCAGGATGTTGAAGATGTATTGTCATCGTTAAACATTACCAAAGCGACTGGACCAGATGGAATTGGAAACCGCTTCTTACGTTTGATATCATCTTCTTTGTCACTAACATTGACTAATCTCTTAAATAAATCACTTCAAACAGCAGCTTTTCCAGATATATGGAAAGAATCATCTGTCATACCAATCCATAAGAAAGGTAATATTCATGACTGCTCTAACTATAGACCAGTCGCTTTAACATCTTGCTTGTCTAAGGTCTTTGAAAAATGTATATTCAAATATGTTTTAATTTCATGAGGGATAACAATTGTCTCTATAATTTACAATCAAGATTCATGCCTGGGGACTCAACAGCTTATCAGCTTACACATTTATATAACTTCATTGCTAAAGCTATGGATAACGGAAAAGAAGTAAGGGCTGTATTTTGCGATATAAACAAAGCATTTGATAAGGTTTGGCACAAGGGAATCATACAAAAACTAAAATCTTGTGGAATTGATGGAAATTTACTGTAATGGTTTGAAAGTTATTTGAGAAAATAGAATGCAAAGAGTAGTTATTCAAGGTTATAAATCTGAATTAAAACCAATAACAGCAGGGGTGCCTCAGGGATCAGTCCTTGGACCTCTGTTATTTCTAGTGTACATAAATGACATAGTTGATGGAATTGAAAGTAACATACGCCTCTTTGCAGACGACACGTCACTCTATGTAATAATCGACGATCCCTATACGAGTGCCTCTACACTAAATTCAGACTTACAGAGAATATCTAAATGGGCTGAAAAGTGGCAAGTAAAATTTAACCCTAATAAGACTGAAACCATCCAATTTTCACGCAAAACCGAACCCTCCATTAAAATTCCACTCTTGATGAATGGGACCCCTATAAATGAAGTGCAAAGTCATAAACATTTAGGTATCATTTTTCAGGAAAACCTCTTGTGGCACTCTCATATTAATGAAATGATTAAAAAAATTAGCCCAATGATAAATTGTCTTCGTAGTTTTAAATACAGACTGTCTCGAAAAACTCTTGAAATTATGTACAAATCCTTCATTTTGCCTTTATTTGATTATTGCTGTTATCTCTGGGACAATTGCAAAATTGAACAATCCATTTCACTCGAACACCTTCATTTGGATGCTTTACGCACAATATGTGGTGCTGTTAGAGGTACTAGTCACTCGAAACTATATACTGAGACAAATCAGACCTCCTTAGCGAAAAGAAGAGAAAAGTTCAAATTAACCTTATTTTATAAAATGACTAACCATATGGTTCCAGACTATCTTTGTAATCTCGTGCCAGGGAAAGTATCTGACAGCAGTAACTATAACCTTAGGAATAATGACAATTTTCAGACTATACGATGCAAATCTGTGGGAGCAGGACAAAAGCCTCCCGGACAAAAGCCACCCGGACAAAAGCCTCCCGGACAAAAGCCACCTAGGACAAAAGCCTCCTAGGACAAAAGCCTCCTAGGACATAAACCACCCACTTATCTGTTAATAATATACTAATAAAATGAATATAAAATGATATTGGGTGATATTATATAGTCATAATATTCATTTACCAACCATTTTCTTATAATTTCTCAAGAAAATATTTTTTAAAAAAAGACATTTTACCCACATTCAATCATATAAATAGTATATCATAGTTGTGTTATCTTTGAAAATATATATATAGAGAGAGAAAATATCTTTGAAAATATATATAAGTGGTTACACTGTGTAAACTTTTTGTATGTTTTGATAGTTATAAAGATTCATTGAGAAGCAGTGGGATAGGATTTATCTGTGTAATTTGTGTTTGTAGATGAAATAGCTCCTTTCAGTAACACTTTCCTTAGCTTGCAATATAATTGAGTAAGGTTACTTATACAGAAAAATGTAAAATCACGATTCAAAATCGATGTAATTTGAATAAAATAAACCCAGAAAATCTGAAAATTATTTTTAATTTTATTTTTTTTGAGTGTAATTTTTTGGGGGGAATTTTCAATGATTTTTTAATGAAAAAAAACCTTGAAAAAGACAACAAAAAAACATCTTTTTATAAAAAAAAATTAAAAACACAAAATTTTTAGCGAAAAATGTAAAATCACGATTTAAAATCGATGAAATTTGAATAAAATAAACCCAGAAAATCTGAAAATTATTTTTTTATTTTATTTTTTTTTAGTGTAAATTTTTCGGGGAATTTTCAATGAATTTTTATTGAAAAAAAACCTTAAAAAACCCCAAAAAACATCCTTTAAAAAAAAATAAAAATAAAAACAAATTTTAGTGAAAAATGTAAAATCACGATTTAAAATCGATTAAATTTGAATGACATAAACCCAGAAAACATTAAAATTATTTTTTTATTTAATTTTTTTAGTGTTATTTTTTTTGGGAATTTTCAATGAATTTTTAATGAAAAAAAACCTTAAAAAAAAATCAACAAAATTTTTTTTTTTAAATAAAAACAAAAAAAATATTTTAGCATATATTTGTAAAATCACGATTTAAAATCGATGAAATTTTAATAAAATAAACCCAGAAAATCTGAATTTATTATTATTTTTTTTTTTTTAGCGTAACTTTTTTTTAGGAATTTTCAATGAATTTTTAATGAAAAAAAACCTTAAAAAAGACAAAAAAAACATCCTTTTTAAAAAAACAGTAAAAACACAAAATTTTTAGCGAAAAATGTAAAATCACGATTGAAAATCGATGTAATTTGAATAAAATAAACCCAGAAAATCTGAAAATTATTTTTTAATTTTATTTTTTTTGAGTGTAATTTTTTTGGGGGAATTTTCAATGATTTTGTAATGAAAAAAAACCTTAAAAAAGACAAAAAAACCATCTTTTTTTATAAAAAAGTAAAAACACAAATTTTTTTTATTGCAATTTCGATGAAATTTTAATGATAAAAAAACCTTTAAAAAATCGGAAAATCATGAATTTTAATGAATTTGATATTTTTTAGCTAAAAATGAACAATCGCAATTTCGATTTAATTTGAATGAAATTAGCTTAAAAAATCTTAAATTGGTGATTTTCGACCAAAAATATAATTTTTTTCGCCAAAAAATAAAAATTGCTATTTTGAGGAAATTTGAATAAAATAAACCCCGATTACAAAAAAAATATATGAAAATCGGGAATTTTTTTTTTGCGGAAAATGAAAAAAAGGCCAAAAAAATATATGAAAATCGGGAATTTTTTTTTAGCGGAAAAAGAAAAAAAAGCAAAAAAAATATATGAAAATCGGGAATTTTTTTTTTGCGGAAAATGAAAAAAAAGCAAACAAAATATATGAAAATCGGGAATTTTTTAACGGAAAAAGAAAAAAAAGCAAACAAAATATATGACAATCAGGATTTTCTTTTTTGCGGAAAATGAAAAAAAGCAAAAAAAATATATGAAAATCGGGAATTTTTTTTTAGCGGAAAAAGAAAAAAAAGCAAACAAAATATATGAAAATCGGGATTTTTTTTTTAGCGGAAAAAGAATAAAAAGCAAAAAAAATATATGAAAATCGGGATTTTTTTTTAGCGGAAAAAGAAAAAAAAGCAAAAAAAATATATGAAAATCGGGAATTTTTTTTTTTGCGGAAAATGAAAAAAAAAGCAAAAAAAATATATGAAAATCGGGAATTTTTTATTAGCGGAAAAAGAATAAAAAGCAAAAAAAATATATGAAAATCGGGATTTTTTTTTTTGCGGAAAATAAAAAAAAAGCAAAAAAAATATATGAAAATCGGGA